>PVIU01001741.1:148338-198358 GCA_004026605.1 Ondatra zibethicus
TTTTTTTTTTTTTTGTGGCTCTGACAGGGGTTGCTATGGCAGTTCTTAAACACATTTCCTTGGCACATACATGAGAGCCAAACAGGGCCTTGCCACTAACCGGCACATTACCAGTGCTCAGAATGGGAGTGCCCAAAGTCATGTAGTGACTCTACAGAGGAGAAAAGGCCCCTCCCTTCTGACTCCACTGCCTTTTTCAGAATCAGTGCTGCTTGTGGGCCAGCCATTGCCTGACTCAGTATCTCAGGCCCTAGGAAAATTCCTGGTAATTCCTATTTTTAAGCCATCTGGGATGACTTCATTTTTGCTGTAGTAAAGGCGTCACCAAATAACTCCTCCCCATCTGTTTTTAGTGGCTTATCACCTGTGGACTTTGACACACAAGTTTCTTTTTTCTTGGATATACACTTAAAATACACCAAGGATGATAGGCTATATAAATACTCTCATAATCTTTAACAATCTTATATATTTTCATCCAAGTGTGTCCCGTCACATTTTATTTTCATCTACCCTGGGGAAAATGGTCTAGTTGACCCATTTTTGCAGACGAATTAAATGCATAAGACAGTCTGTGTATATATAGATGTATCCCTTATAGCATATGGACAGTTGGTTTTCTTTTCTTTAAAGGATATATGTTTATTCTATCTGTTGTCATATGGTGTTTGACAGTTGAATGTGCTCAGCATAATTTCTTTTACATTTCTTGCCTGTAAAATGTAGCTGAAGAATCACAGTCTTATGGAATTTCTTACATTTGTCCTTCTGCTTTAAGTGTCCCCCAGGCTATAGTAACAAATGGATAGGAAGGTAGTAAGAGCCACATATACATGTACTCATTGTAAGTGTAAAAAGGAAACCCCTCAAGCAGATTCACAGCTTGTTCCTGAAATGAAACATTGGCAAGGCCTTGGTAATTACAAACTATCATTAAGAGTAGGTATTGCTGAATGGGACACAGTACAGGTTACATTGTATGTGGAATTTGGCTGATGAATGAGAGAGATGAAAGGGAAATGGTAGAGACTGTACTTCTCAAACAGCAGCTGGAGAGGGCTGTATGGTATTTTTTCAGATCTGTTGGAAACTCCTGCCTTCAGTACTCACTCCTGAAGGACAGATGGTGAACCAAAGAGACATGGTTCCTGGCTCAGAGCTTAGACTCTTGGACAGAGTGATAGTCACAGACAGATGATTGCAGTGTTATTTAGGGACAGTTTGGGTACATGCTGAGAAGCAACTCAGGGTGCTGCCAGAGTGGGTAGTGGCCTCTCCTAGTTGGGCATTTGAAGAAAGTGAGTCCTTAGTGGACTTAAGGAATGGTGGTAGACACGTGGATCACTAGTCCTGAGACCCTACCCAGATTCAGTTTTTAAGGATTATAAGCTAGGAGAGTTCCCAGGACTCAGCGTTCAGTTATATGATCTGCCATGATTTATTGCCACTGAAGGCTACAAAGCGGAATCAGCAGCGAGAAAGGTGCGCGCGGTGAAGTTCAGAGGACGCCAGGTGCAAGGTTGCTTCAAGAATTGTCTCCCAGTGGACCTAGGAGGATGTATCTAATGCCTTGTGTGCTGACAGGGAAGCTCATTAGAGGCTCAGCACAGAGGTTTTTGTTGTAGGCTGGTCACAGAGGTACCCTACGTCTAGCAGGATTGCAAAGGCAGGCTCCTAGATGGAAAGCAACCTCTTAGCTTGAGCTCTGCAATCTGAACAATTAGATTACGCGCAGAAAGCCAGGCTTACTAGTTCTAGGAGCAACAGGAGCCCTGTATGCTTCGTTGAGCCCTGTACATTGCTCAGAGCCCTGACACTGGTCCTGAGTCAGAAGCAGGCTGTTCTAAGGTCTTCCCCACAGAACATTAGTTGATGAAGCAGCCTTGCTTTCAAACATCTCAACAGAGGAACGCAGGAGCTGATGAGAGACATGAATGTGGGAGAGTCTTGCTTCTTGTTTGATTCCTGAGCATGGATGGTAGGAGCCTGTGCCTTTCATTCTGTCTGTGAGAGAGAGTTATTAAAAAGAGGAGGGTGGTGTGGTGCGTGCCTGTAAATGTGGTCTTTGGGAACACGGCTGGCAGTTCTAGGCTACATGGGGCTATATGGTGAGCAGGGGAGGAAGGAAGAGAAAAAGAGAGAAGGAAGGAGAGGAACCGCGATGGGTATTGACCAGTCATGGAGAGCACTAAATTTTGCTTAGCTCTGATGTTTTAAGTTCAGTTTAATTAAATAAGTTAATCTAGCACCTATTTCAGTTTAATTCAGTGACCTAAAGGTGTTTTCTTTAACACCTATGAGTTACCAGGGGTCTCCCCAAAGTCCTGAGAGATGTGCAAAGATACTGCCCAGGAAACCTTGGTGCCTCTGGGCAGTATCATCCATGACATGGTGGTCCCCTGAGTGTACTCTCACTTGTATGTTGCAGAGAATCGCTAGAAAGTGAAAGAGACCAGCTGGTGCAGGTTTCGGTGGCAGCCATGAACACTGTGCTAAGTGCAGATCGCCACCGCTGGGACGTCCATGACTCCCTTATTGACTGAGAAGAATATTCAGTGAGGCAGGGCTTCCTGGAGGGAGCGGAAATGATGACAGGGACCCTGCCTGGGAATATTGCCTTTGGCAGCTGCTTGGCAGGAGAAGAAGGCCTGTCAGGTCCTCCCTTTGAGGAGCTCTAGATGTGGAAGGCCAGATGATGGGCTTTTATTTAAAAGGGAATAGGTGAACTATCGAATTGGAGCTCAGAGGTGGCTTTATTTGAAAATGCTTTCAAAAGCTGTTTTGACAAGAACAGGGAGGAGGCCGTGGTATCATTAAATAAGCTGGCAACTTTTGTAACCAGCCTTTTGGTTCTCACCTCTAGGGAGAGTCAATAAACTTTGATTCCCAGCATTAATGTAATTATTTTGATTTTTTTTCTGGCTGATTCGAGAGAAGGCTGCAGAGCTGCAATATCAGATGGCCGCAAGCAATTCAGAAATCCCATGTCCCCAAGGACGCCCGCTGCCTTTCAGAAGTAGCAGGCAAGGAGGTGGAATAAATCATTTCCTATGATCTTGTTAGTGTGGAGGATGTTGTGGGGGGAAGCGAATGCATTGCAGGGCTCATACCGAAAGGCTATTGTAGGCAGGGTGAACAAAATCATAGAATTTCCCTGCTTTGCAAAGGTTTCTTTAAAAATGTTTTTGAGTATATATTTAAAAATGATTGTGTGTGTGTGTGTGTGTGTGTGTGTGTGTGAGAGAGAGAGAGAGAGAGAGAGAGAGCATAAGAGAGAGAGAGAGAAAGAGGGGTGGGGTGGGGTGTTCTATTTCCCTCTATGAATATTTTTCATCTTCTGTTTACCCTTTTGGTTGACCTGTCATCCATAGATGCTCCCACAGACTACTTCTGGCACCTACAATGTGCTTCTTTTCTTTTTAAAATTATCACACACACACACAGAGACACAATTATTACATAGGCCCGTGTGTATGTGTGTACGCATGTGTGCATATGGAGGTATGGAGGTCAGCAGTTGATGTCAGGTGTCTTTTGCTACTCTTGTCCACCTAAATTTTTTGATGCAGGGTCTCACGGGAGCCTGCTGGTGCAGCCAGACTGGCTAGCCATGCCCACACTTTTGGTGCTGAGGACCTGAACTCTGGACTCCAAGCTTGCACAGCAAGCACCTCCCTTGCCCACTGAGCCATCCCTCAGCTCTTGTAAAGCATCATTCTCAAAGCAAAAGCAACGCCGGGCCATAGAATACAAAGCTCTGCACACATTGTTTTCTGGAAACAACTTCAACTGGCTGGCTTTGGGGCCTAATATTAGAATGCCAGGCTTTCTTATTCAATATAGATTTTCTGGAGGAGATATTTTAAACTTATTTTCTTCAGAGGACTTCTCCGACCCTGTTTTTATAATAGTAGTAACAGCAGCAACAATAATAATGATAAATCACACATCAGATCCATCAAAGTCAAGAAGCAAATATAATCCAAATCAATAGCTATTTAGAAGTTTGGGGACACGGTAATCCACAATTATAACTTTTCAAATCAAATGTTTTCTTTAAATCATTGGATTAACTTGAATATTATTTTCTATTTCATAAAATTATATTTTCCTAATTGTAAAGAGCATGGATTATTTTTATTTTACTTTTTCTCAAATAATCTCTTGCCATTCATGTGCTCACCTAGTATTGCATTTCTTAGTGTGGTTGGAAAAGTTATCATTACGACAGTTGTTTTTCAACTCATAGCGTTTTAGATTTTAGGAGACATGCCATCTATCCCTCTCACCTGGTCAGCTGTTGTTGTGAATGTCAGAGCCACACTGTCTGTTCCTGTGGTCACCGGAATAGTGACCAACTGGTCGACCCACAGCCTGCTTTCCACACCGATGTCCCACAGATTTTATCAAGTAAATGGACATCTTGCCATTCCCTTATGTATCCCTTCTGTTCCTTTAACATGCAGCTCCGATGCATGGTAGCAACTTGCATGCAGGATTTGTCTCTATCCATCTCCTCTCAAACTCTATTCCTTTACCACATAAATAAAATGTACTTTCAAAACATTCCTCCCCACAGCTCCTTTCCATCTGATATTCTGCCCTTCTTCCTTCCAGTTTGTCACGTTGGTCAGCCTAGACAATGTTACTTTGACATTTGTGCCATAAACATACAAACATACACACATATATACATACATACATACATACAAGTTCATATGTAATCTAGGCACTGCAAATGAGGGAAACCATACAGTATTTTGCCTTTCTGATGCTGAATTTACTTAGCGCTGTTTCCTCAGTTGGATCTACTTTCCTGACAAACTACATAATTTCCTTCTTCTCCATGGCTGCAGAATATTCCATTGTATGTATATATACACTGTACATTTGAAAATCAAAACACCAGCCACGTGCTTTTGCCAGTTGCTGCCACACGTTTGGCAGGTAGTTCTCTAGGGCAGCTCTCTGTTCTCTGTTCCCTTCGTATTTTCTGCCAAAATGAGGTTCTTCTGGCTTACAGTTTGGCCCGTCTCCCTGTCTTCCTGATCTCTTCTGCTCACTTGGCTGTCTCTACTATTCTTTAGGTTTCAGTGAAAACATTATGTTCTTCAAATTCAATCAAGTATCCTATCCTCTCAGAGTAACTACCTTATTTTTACTAAAATCTATTTTAGTAAAATTTATTATTGTAAGATGAAATTTGTGGGGGTTATCTGCTAAGTACATATCTTTAAAAATTGTATAATTAAATTGTAATTTAAAAAATAAGGGAACGTGATTTATCAAGAGTTTACATAGTCTAACATGAATTTTCAGTTCAGCTATGCTTGAAGATGCAGTAAATTAGCCAGATGCTTATAACTGCTTGTTGTGAGCAAGACTGGATTTAAGGCAAAACTATCTGAAGCTATCCTATGTAAAGGATATACAAAATGAAAGAAGAATAAAGGGCTCTGACTAAAAAGTGATAAATAGTAACATATACGATGAGGAGAAGATGACAAAATCTTAGAGGTAAGGTTTATGTGATAAAAAGAATAATACCGTTTGAATAGACAGTGTAACTGAGTGTCCCATTCCTGGAAGCTAGTTAGCTTTATTTATAAAGAGACCTACAAAATAATTCCCATGTTATGATAAGGGGCTAAGTGGTCCTGGAAAGTCACAAGAAGAATGCATCTAATCTTGAAATCCCCGCTGAGGTTGAGGCAAGCATTTGGTCTCCAGCTCTTCAAAAGCTCTCAGTTGGCCCATGGGGAACAGGGAATGGATTAAAGAAGAAACAGTAATATAAAAAGCCATAGAGAAGCTGTATGGGAGGGACCTCTAGGGACAGTTTCACTGTTAGATTGGTAAACAAGAAGCAAATTCTGAAAAGGAAGTAATTTTGATCAGCAATGTTCATTGTATACGTTTCTCACAATTGCTAGATTTTTTTTCAAAGTATATATATATATACATATATATATAAATCAATAATATATATATTTATATGACATTAAAACACTCTCAATGAATACAATTGTATGATATCCTGAGTGTCATATGTCATGGTCAATTTGACAATATTGTGCACTAAGCTTATTTCTGGCTTCCATATTTGCATGTGACAGATAGGAATGAAGACTAATACATCTGAGTTATGTTTGTAGACTATGTATTGAAAGCCCCACTGTTAGCGATGTGGTTTTCTGAAACTGAACAGCTTCTACCGTGTTGAACCAAACAAAGTATATTCTTCCTTCAGTTTGCATGCTTGTTACATTTTTTGAGAAATTCAGTGTGAATCAAAAATGTGTAAAATTTACTTTGGGCTGTTATACATAACATAATCCCATTTTTTTCCCGTGACCGTCTGGTGGGACTTTTGAAAGCTGTGGGAGACAAAGGCTCCTTTGTCATCCTGTGGTCTGTTCTGCACATCACAGAGTGCCCTGCATCCCAGATGCCCTTCAGGAAATACTAGTTGCTTTCCCCATGAGTGAGTCAGCTGCTAACCCTCCCAGATATTCATCTGGGGAACAATATCACCCTTGTTGTGCCCTCCTATGGATAGAGCCTCTCCCTTTACCCTGTCATCGTTAACACTGCTGTCACAATTTGTTCATTGGCTCTCATTCCTTAGAGTTGAAGGTTGCATGCATTCAGAGGAGGTCTGACTTCACTATTGCATGTGGAAAGGTCAAACTTATGGAGCACATTTTAAAAAAAAAGGTTTATTAGCTAAACAGAAGGTTGGGACAGCATGTGAGGTTCTGTTGCTGCCATTCAGTAATCCATTGCCTCAGTGATGACATGTAAGCACTTAGCTTTCTTAGGATGGACATGCATCTTGTCGAGGTTAGTCTTGCTTTTAATTTTCCTAATTTTTATTAGTGTATGTTCATTGAACAAAGTGATGGGTTTTATAATGACATTTTTGTTCAAGTATGTAATACATTCATTCTTTGGCCAAAGTCACTCCCCATTACCTTCTCTAATCCCTTCTCCTCACTCCTGTGAGTCTCCTTCCTTTTCTCAAATAGTTCATTGAATTTTATATAATATATGAATATGTAAATATATACATATGTATGAACATACATGTGCATACACATGTATAGTACAGCATTCAGTGTTTGTCCTTCTGACTGTGGCTTATTTCACTTGATATATTGTCCCCATTGCTTGATGTGACAGTATCCAATTCTGTTAACTTTCCTGCAAATAATGTAATTTTGTTCCTCTTTATGGTTGAGTAAAATTAACCATATCTATATAGCACACATATTTTTTCAATCTACTCATCTATTGGTAAGACCTGCCTCATTGGCATAATAGGCAGTTCGGCCAAGTCAATAATGTCTAATTGTGAAAAGACACAAGAATCTCCATGACAGCTTTATTCATAGTGGGCAAAAAACTTGGGGAAATCCAAATGTCCATCAAAGGACATGATTGTGAGTGCCTTGTAGTAGAGTTGCATGATGAGCCCTACTCAGCAATAGGAGGAGTAAGCAGTGAGTGTGTGCCGCAGTGTGAGCGTCTGTCGGAAATGCTAAGTTGAGTAAGAAACCACAAACAGAGTTCTGCACTGTCCAGGTTCAGTTACATAAAGTTCAAGAGTCGGGAAATGTACTCAATGGCAACCCAATCCGCAACTGAGTAGAAGACGCTTGAGTGTGTGTATGAAGTAGTCATGGGTGTCATAGTTGTACTCTGCATATTTTCCTGTATATAAATCACCCCCTTAGACCTTCCAAAGAAGCAGCGCAAAGGAGACTTCCTTACCATTAAAAGGCACCATGTGTTTATTTAGAATACTAACAAAATGGAATGAGAATACTTTTGTCTTATTACATAAATGATTTTGTTAATTTTTTCATTTTTGCTTGTACATCAGTTTAAAATAGTTTTAATTTTAGCTTTTCTACTTTACCTTTTGTATTTTTATATTTGGTGTTTATTCTGCACCCAACTTTTAAATTCAAAAAGAATTCTTACTAAGGAAAAGGGATTTCCAGGGAGCTTCCTTTGTTCACTTATGAAGTTATATTTATGACAGAGAGCCTTCATGAGCTAGGTGTGATGGCACACATCTTTAATCCCAGCAGAAGTGAGGCAGAGGCAGGCAGATCTCTGCAGGTTTGAGGTTTACATAGCAAATCTTGAGGTTTTATGCCACCCAAGGCTACATACTGAAACACTGTCCCCAAAATCAAAACAAAAACACATGGAAGACAGCAAAAGCTTCCAGGAGGGCTGGTGAGATGGCTTCGTAGGGCCTGCTGCTGCCCTTGGCTGGTGACCTGAACCATGGGTCTGAGGCTCACATGGTAGGATGGAAGTGGCTCCCTCAAGCTGTGTCTGCTCTCCTCACACACCCCACATACAACTAAATAAACGTAATTTAAGAATCAAGAAATAAATATAATCTGATAGGTAAATGATACAGCTATAGCTAGAAAGTAGCGGGGCCTTATTTATAATAGTTTCCAAAAGTAAAAGCAGGGACTGACTTCCCTGTAAATGAATGCTGTGATTCTGTGATTGTCTGTATGTTTCCCTGCCCCTCAATCTCATGTTTGATTGATACCTAGGGTTGCTGCTATGGAGAAATCACTCTAGGGGCTGGAGAGATGGCTCAGTGGTTAAGAGCACTGACTGCTCTTCCAGAGGACCCGGGTTCAATTCCCAGCATCCACATGGCACCTCACAACTGTCTGAAGATCCAGTTCCAGGGGATCTGACACTTCACACCAATGCATATAAAATAAAAGTTAAATAAACCATAAAAAATATTTTAAAAAAAGAAATCACTCTAAATCTACTGCTGTAAACATTGTATTCTACAATTTTATATATTTTCATGTTTGGATTTTTTTTCTTTCTGTGTTGAGGCATGAACTGGGGCCTTGTGCATGCCAGGCCTGGTCAAATCAGATCCCTTTCTTTAGGGAATGTCCATGAAGGGTTCAGTACTGGGAAATCGGGGTGTATTGTGCAGCCTACAATTCATTACACACTGTTCTTAACGCTTGTTAAAATTGGATCACAAGATCATTTTTGGAGAAACCTTGGCACTCTGACTCACCTTATATTGAGCCAATATGACAGAAAACTATATCATTTTTTTCCTACAGTGAAATGAAACAGTCTTGAAAGTAATGGAAAAGATACTTAGTCTAAAACAAAGCAACATAATTTGCAGTGTGAATTATCAAATGTTTTATATAGTTATTATCTCACTTAAGCTCCCCAGGTAATATAATTGCCAATATTAAAAAATCTGTTTTGTTTTGTCACCTCAGCAGAACATTTTGCCTTGAGACTTAATTAATTCATTTTTCTCTTAAGCATGTGTTCTAGACACAATGGGTATAACCTTAGGTAACCTTCAGGAATGCAGCACATTCCTGCAGCATCTCAAGAGACAGAAAACAGCAAAGAGGACTGATACCCCACATCCTCCCTGTGAACAGGAGAGGAGAGTGTTGTTGTGGCCATCGTTACTAGAAGCAGCTGTCAGTAAGGGATGTCCCCCATGGATGGGGACAAAGGATGCTATAGAGGTCTGCGCATGAAGATAGCACCCACGAGGCATTAGGATAAATAAAAGTAGGTAATATTAATGATGCTCATTAACGGATGTCACTGTTGGAGATGAAGTGAATTTCATACCAAAGAGTTTCATATATTACACTTTTCAAAACTGTCAGCTTTTTGACTTTGATGTATGTCCACATGGATAGTTTTAATAAGCTCCTATGTTCATCTCTTTGCATACACCCTAAGAATCCTCAGAATTGCTGGCAGCCATGTCACCACAACATTTTTGCTCAATGATTGTGGCTTTACTTGGGTGAGTGAAGACTCAGATCAGCGCATTCCCACTTACTCATGGTACAAACATTTGTCTCAAGAATTAGTTTAAAATATTGAATGACCAAACAGATTTGTATAGTTTGTTCGAAGGAATCTTCTACAGGATGTTGCCTCTATGACTAATAGAATTATATATGTGTAAACTTCTTTTGCTGTAGAAGCCAAAATGCAGAATAATAGCTTGTCAAACTCTCATTTGCAAGCGAGATTGTAGACTTTAGAGTCCGAATTAGGTTGTGTTCTTTTCCTTTTTGTCAGGTCATATTCTAATAACCATATTGTATTTTAAACCCTGTGACTATCCCAACACTTGACAGATGGTAGGCTGTTAATTTGTGTGTAAGACAGAGTGATTGCCAGTGCCCTAGTGTTCAACAAAACACGAAATGTCAGGATCCACTTCTGGTTACATTTTGCTTGACTTCCCTTTAGCAAGGTAATCCCGGGCAGAAGAGTTTTAGTGGCATATCATATCTTTCATTTTACTACATGGCGTGCTTCATCATTGGAAGTAGAAAGGATTAAGGGAGAAGTAGAGTTTCTTGTTTATGTTCTGTTTTTTGCTTTCCTGTGGTAAGTAGTCATCAGCCGTAAGGGTTAATTGGAAGGACCTAATGAGAGCTGTGAATAGACAGGATTGAATTGCTCAATGCTGAGGGTGATTATGGTACAGTAGTAGCATGTACTGATGCATGTGTAGGAGAAAAAAGTTTAAAAGTTAAAGGCACATTGTCAAATTCGCTGAAAACTACTAGAACTAATAAAGAGAGTTAGCAGTGTGGCAAGATACAAGATCAATATACAAAGTCAATTTTATTTCTCTACACTAGCAATGAACAATTTCAAAATGAAATTAAGGAAATAGTCTCACTTATAAAAGCAACGAATGAATAACATACTTAGCAATAAAGTTAGCAAAGAAGTATAAAACTTGCACATTCAGAATAATAGAACAAGATAAGAATAAGAAAAGATAGTAAAAACAAACACAACAATAATAATAAAAAACAAATGGAAGAATGCTCATGGACTGAAAACCTAATATTGTTAATAGTGAGATATTGACCAAAATGATTGACTTATTCATAAAATCACTAACCCTAATTAATTCTTATTATAAGTTGTCAAGTTGATTCTAAATGCATATGAGCTACAAAGGATGCAGAATAACCAAACAATTATAAAAAGGAAAACCAGAGTTAGAAAACCCATACTTTCTGGTTTTAAAGTTTACTAAAGAGCTATCGTATCAAGTATTAACATTAGAAAGAATTTTTCTCTGACTCCTTGCTCCCACAAATCGATCAGTTTAGAACAATACAAAATAAAACAGACAATACTTTCCAAAGAAAAGACACACACACACGAGAAAGAGAAAGACAGAGGGACAGAGGAGAGAGAGAGAGAGACAGACAGAGACAGAGACAGAGACAGACTCACTCGAAAGATTAAACCCTCATTTGTGGTTACTTGCTTTTTAACAAAGAATGTCAAAATGACTCAACTGGGGAAATATTCTTTTCAAGAAGTTCTTGGGGCTGGAGAGATGGCTCAGTGGTTAAGAGCATTGACTGCTCTTCCAGAGGACCTGGGTTCAATTCCCAGCACCCACATGGCAGCTCACAACTGTCTAAAGATCCAGTTGCAAGGAATCTGACACCTTCACACCAATGCACATAAGATAAAATTAAATAAACCATAAAAATATTAAAAAAAGTTCTTTCCCTTCCTCTTCCTCTTTTCCCTTCTCTTCCTCCTCTATCTCATATGTAAAACAACAATTTAGGACTGTGCCATCCAAAAATTAGTTCAAAATGAAATCATAGATCTTAAGGTAAATGATAACACAATTAACCTCACAGAGGAAATTGCAAAAGTTAATCTTTATGGCACTGAGTAAGAACTTTTGGAGTCATCAATTGTTGGAGGAAGCCACTTGTTCGTTCCTAGCTGCTCAGTCCTGAAATAATCACACAGAAACTATATTATTTAAATTACTGCTTGGCCCATTAGCTCTAGCTTCTTATTGGCTAACTCTTACATCTTAATTTAACCCATTTCCATTCATCTGTGCATCACCATAAGGTCATGGCCTACCAGCAAAGTTTCAGCACATCTGTCTCTGGCGGCAGCTCCATGGCTTCTCTCTGCTCTGCCTCCTTTCTCCCAGCATTCAGTTTAGTTTTCCCCTCCTAGCTCTGTTTTACCCTATTAGGCCAAGACAGTTTTCTTTATTCATTAATGATAATCACAGCATGCAGAGGGGACTTCCATATCAGTCAACAAAAATACAAGTGACAATATTCTGATTTATAAGTTAAAAGTTAAAAAAGGAACTGTCGATGTCACCATAAATATAAAACCCTTATACGTCAAATGAAACCACTAGGAAAGTTGAAAAGATGACCTGAGGATAGAAGATAAGCATCCATCTGATTAGGGACTTGTATTCAGTGTGTGTGTGTGTGTGTGTGTGTGTGTGTGTGTGTGTGTGTGTGTGTGTGTGTGTGTATCTATCTTGAAACTCAATAATAACAAGAGAGATAACTCAATTGAAAAAAAATGAGCAAAGGATATGAACATGTGTTTTTCTGAAGAAGTGACATTCTTAATGAGGATATATGGAAAGATGCTTAGCATCACTCGTTAGGTAAATCAAATCAAAACCACAACAAGCTATTATTTCATATATATGGCTAACATGAAAAAAGTATTGGTCAGAACAGGAGAAATCAAGACCTTAGATACTTTGATGGGAATGTAAATGGTACAACCATTTCAAAAAACAGCTTGGCAGTACCCCCAAATGCCCAACTTTGTTATCATATGAGCCAGCAATTCTTTTCTTTCCCAAAATCATTGCCAAGAACTTTAGAAGCATGCATACACACAAAACTTACACATATATATTGATAACAGAATTATTCATAATATCCAAAGAGTGAAAACAACACAGATTTATCCCTGCAGTGAATGGATAAGCGAAACAGAACATCTGAACAATGTGTAAGCTTTATAAATACAGAGAAATACCAACCACTGTGTAATTATTCATCCTCCAAACCATCCATGTGCATGGCCCTCACATAATGTGAGGTGCTATATGTGTTCTATGCTCTGTATATTTATAGGACATTATACGCTGTTAGCTTTCTGTCTCTGTGATGAAACACCTGAGAAAATCAAGTTCTATGGAGGAAGGACTTATCTTGGCACATGGTTTTGGAAGCTAAAGCCCTGGCTACTTGCCTCCTTTATCTTAGAGTGTGGTGTGATGAAATAGCATAGCAGGGAGCATTTAGTGGAACAGAGCTGCTCACTTTATCCAGATAGCAAAAGAGAGACGAAGGGGCTTAGGTAACAGTATAGGACATGGTACCAGTGCCTGATCTCCCTCTAACTTGGCCCTACCTCCTGTAGGGTTACCAACTCTGAGTAGGGATGTCAATGGGGAACCAAGCCTTCAATGTAGCAATGAGAGATATTTAAGATCCAAACTGTAACTTATCGATGCTTTCAATGTTAGCATATGCTATGAGCAAGTTTCAGAAATATATAACCATTTGGTCTCGTGACTATTCAATAATTCTTTTCAATGATATTTTTCTTTATTGACTGATTAAATTTCTTGCAGTAGGAAGTATTTGTTAAACACAATGAATTCATACACATGTGGCAACCCGTTCTCCCCCTCACAGAGAGAGAGAGAGAGAAAATAAAAATATATCTTCAAAAAGAATTGTTCATATATACTATAGTTTAAAAATAAGTTGGGATGTTTCCATCAAACCTGTATCTGGTAAAGAATATTATTGACTTTATCATTTTGTGGGAAGTGAAGAGAAACACACAGTGCAGTTGAGAAACAAATATGAAATTTACTCAAATCCAACAGAGTTCTCTGAGTTGAGCTGAATGCAGTTTTAAAATACATTCTAAGGCATGTAATTATTTGTATTTGATAAGGTAGTAGAAACAGGATTTAACTCTAATGTTTAAAAATATCTTTAGTGGATGAATATTTTCCTTTTCTTAAAACCATACTTTAGATTTAATTCTACCTTCCCCAAAATGTGATCTTTAAAAGCTGATGGGCTAATTTTAAATGTCAACAGAAACTACTGGTATATTTGGATTATTTCTTTTGGTATGGCATCGTTTGAGAATGTTCTAAGGAAAAATATGAACTAGTTTTCATCTTAAATACATTAAAAATATTATGCCATAGCTATTACTTTTCTTTTTTCTATCCATTTTGTATATTTGTGCATATTTGTGTATGTGCATGTGTTTAGAGGCCAAAGGACAGCCATGGGTGTGGTCCACCTTGTGTTTTGGAGATGAGGTGGGTCTCTCATTTGTCTGGACTTGACTGACTAGACTAGGGTGGCTGGCCACCTAATCCAGGGATTGACCTCTCTCTGCCTCCCTACTGCTGTCTCTTCAGTTACATGCTGTAATGCCCGGCTCTTTCATATCGACTGTGGGGATCTGAACTCAGCCCTCGTGCTTGCAAAGCAAACACTTTACTGATGGAGACATCTTCTCAGCCCTTTCTGTGCTTCCCCTCCCCCCTTTCTGTAAAGACAGGGTCTTGTTTTGTAGCCTTGACTGGCATGGAGTTCACTATGCAGACCAGGCTGGCTTTGAACTCACAGAGATCAACCTGCCTCTGCTTCCTGAGACCTAGAACTAAAGATGTGTGTCGCTATATCCAGGCACTATCTTGTTTTTAAAATGTTCATTTTTAATGACTGCGTGATTTTTTTTATCACCAGTGACCTGTTGAAGTGATTTAGAATTACAGAGATATTTTCGAGCATGGTGAAGCCTTTCATGACCCTTGGGTGGGTTTGACTTGAGGGCTGGGTTCCCAGAAACTTGATTGCCAGCAAAACTTCTAGTAAGGCTTTGAGTTGTGTTCTTGTGAGTTTGCCCACAGAGGATCCTAGAGTTTTAGAAAGAAATATTTTGTTATAGGATTAAAAGAAAGAAGGCAGAGCTCCTGTAAGGCAGGAGTGGGTACTGTTGAGAGTCACCATCTTGGAACCAGTAAAGCTTCGCTGGATGGAGGAAGGGACGGGGAGGTGAGCTGGTCACTTTCGGTCCTGTTCCAGCCCTGTTCTCAGTACAGTTTCCAGGAAAGGCACCCTTTAGTGGAAGAGAGAGCAAGAAAAACAAAGCAAAGCAAAACAAAACAAACTAAACCTGTTGGGTGCTGTGTGTCGTCCGTCCATGTCCCCCATCCCCCACACCCCCGCTTTTCTTTTCTGCATCCCTGGCCTGTATGAAAGATTGACGCGGGGGGGGGGGGGTGGTGGTGGCAGGCCGCAGGTGGGTGGGAGACCAGAAGGGTGGGAGACAGACTGATTTGCTCTGTGGAGAGAGCTTGGATAGAGAGTTTATTGATTTAGTTGGTATGGGTAAGGGTATAAGAGGTTGGGGGCTGAGAGACAAAGGGAGACAGAGACAGAGAGAAGAGATGGAGAGAAGGTGAGAGATCAGTTTGCCTCTGCAGGAAGGGGAGAGGAGATTGGGGATGGGCGGCGCTTGTCTCTTAAAGGGACAGGTACCCAGGTGAGGGGAAAGGTCAGTAGAAAGATAGCACCTGGCCCTAATGTAACCAGAGATATTTTAGCTTAAACACTTCTGACCTCTGACAAGAATGAGGGCACTCACAGGCTAAGGACATTTCTGGCTTTTAGCTAAGAAAGAAACTGTCACTTTGTGAGGTATTTCCCCCTAAACCACCCAGCCAATTTGTCCCTGTGCCTATCAGAAGTAAAGCAAAAGAATTTGGGGCCCAGCTGAGCATCTCCTGCCCACTCATTTCAGGAGACCCCAGCAGCTTAGGGTACTGACATCCAGGTTCCCCGCCCCACCCCACCTCCCATTTCAGCAATCCCATTGGTGTTTAGAGACACTGTTGACTTATTTGCATACAATCTCGGGAGCACAAAATCACATAGGGCTTGATGATGGGGAGAAAATGATCAAAGGTGGAAGTTTAGTACTAAAACTTACTTTTGACTCAGCTGACTAAACTTTTAGTATCTGGGAAAAGAGGGAGTTGGAGGCACAACCTGGTATTTTCTATACTTAAGAGTGAAACCAAAATGGGAAAAAGATATAATCAGAACTCGCCACCATCCCATTTCAGCACAGCATGTAATTCTCCGCTTAAAAAGGAGATCTTTTAGGAGAAAGCATTTTAAGATAATGTGTCCACAAGCCGCTGCTGTGAAAAGCAGGGAGGCTTAGGCTTTTCCTGCGAAATTGCTTTGCAATTGTAAAGGTGCAGACTGAGACAGCTAGCTCCGGGAGGGGGACCGAACACGTGGGGTGTGTGGATGAGCTGATCTGCATGGAACCTGAATAATAATGGAAGCGCACCATGGGCCCGCTGCTGTGGTCAGCACACCATCCTCGCCCGCCTTGGAACAAAGCTCTAGTTGCTGGAAGTGAGATAAAAATTTGGTTACTGCTTTTGGGAAGTGCCATTGTCATGACAGTTGGGGGAAAGCTATGTTGCCTTTGCATAAGTCAACTGATGGAGCTGAAAGTGACCTCTATTTCTGACTGGATCAGTGAAACACACAATTTTCCTCTTTCTCTCTCCCTCTGTAAAAAGACTGCTGAGCCACGTCCAGTGTGGCAGCTTCTGTATTCTGTTTGAGACCAATTCTCCCTGCTTCACTGGAGTGGCTGGGAGAGGGTGCTTGGCATTGACATGCAAATGAATGTATCAAATATCTCTCTGGGCTACAGCATTTCTTTATCTGATGTTGCCACAACAAACAGCTCAGAGGTGTTTGTCCGAATCACTCTTGGCTTTTTATATTCTGACTGTTGGATGAAAGGAACCCACTAGGAAGACTTTTCTTTGAAAGGAGAAGTCCATTGTCAGTGTCTTTGAAGCTCTGAAGTGAGTACTTTCTAGTTGGATAAAGCGCCACAATAGGTAGAGGAAGCAAAGACAGCCTTATGAATTTCCTCCTGAGCAAGCTGGCCTATTGTTGTCTTTATTAAAATTATGCCTCCAAGCAGGTGGTTCTATTCTGAGTGATACCTCCAGTCAGTCTGAAAGAAATCACCAGCAACTTAACAGGTCCTTAAAACAGCTTAGGCCGTCCAGAGAAATTTGAAAGGGGATGGATGGCTGTGAGGTGCTGAGCAGACAGGTGTACTGAGCAAATTCACTGTCTAGTCTTAGGCCTCGAAACTGACGATGATATTAATAATGGTAAGCAAGCTTGTTGACATCAACATATGTGTTCTCTTTAGAGATCCCATATGCACCAAGACTTTCATTAGGTGTGAGCGGCATACACATAACATCATAGCATACCCATTAAAGCAGAAAGTGACATCTCAAAGTAATGACGCTTCCTAGTGTCTCCGTGTAAAACACTCCACAGTCAATTTCTGAAGAATTGGTGTTGTGTGTATGTTTGAAATATTATGCTGTTTTGAACTTATGTTTTTATTATTTTCTGTGATAAGCATGGTCACGGAGGCAGGGCACTCTAGATAAATAAGGAGGATCAGTGAGACCTGTCAATACCCTGCCTGTTTAGCATTGGGCATTTACACTGGCCAGCCCTCAGGTTCTGGCAGAATACTTCCTCAGTGGCCGCTGCCAGGTACTGCTTCCCCGTGCGAATGGCTGAGTGGCTGTATCTCCTTCTAAAAGACAAGTCCCACACCCCACCCCATTGTGATCCCCAGAGGCTGGTCTCTTTGCCCTTCCCCAATAAACCTCCCACATGAGTTCTGTTGTCCGGTGTTACTTTCCTTCCCACCGCTGCTAAACTACAACACTGTAGGTTGTAGACTCACGTAGGGCGTGCATCCAAGTCTTCTTGCTCCATTCAGCATTTGACAGCACGCTTGTGGTTTCCCATTTCTCCATTAGGTGTGCTGGTTACTAGGACACAGGCGGTTGTTACCCTCCGGGACCTTACCACTTTCTTTTATTATGATCAAAGCTGTTGTCCTGTTTCTTCTTTTGAGCTGTGGGAGAGTAAAATACCCCACCCTAAGTATATTTCTTTGTCATATTTTGAGTTGATCACCCAGAGAAATTGTTGACCTCCATAGACACAGGAGTAGCATAAGAAAGCTATTCTTTTGCAAAAAGGAATCCCTACCTTCCCAGTCAGTAAACAGTAAATACAGGTACAGCTTTTTCTATCTGACCTCCTCTCCCTTACCTAAGAACTGTTTGTCTACCTGCCCGCCCATCCACATATCTTGCGCGAGTGTGTGTATTGTATGTGTGATGTTGGTTCATAAATCTTTTGTGTTTGTTTGTTGTATGTGTGATGCTTATGCATCTATGTATATGAGTGTAAGAGTGCATGTATCATAGTGTACACATAGAAGTTAAAAGACAACCTTGGATGTCGGTTTTCAAGCTCCACATTGAGAAAAGGGTCTCTTTGTTATTGCTATTGCTGTAATTGGTCACTGTGTATCCCAGGCCAGCTAGCCTGTGAGCTTCTGGGGACTCGCATGTCTCTGTCTCCCATCTTGGTGGATTATAGGATCCTGCTTCTAAGTCTGGCTTTGTAAAGCTTTCGTGGATTTCGCAAGGTAAGCGTTTTACCCACGGAGCTATATCCCCAGACCTTAGGAAATCTCTTCTAGAAGAAAGAAGAGGCAGAGATCTTAACACCTATCCCAGTCATGACCACAAGCAGCATGAGCTGGAAGAATTCATCCTCTGTATTTACGTGCCATAAGTACATTTCTCTTCATCCCAGAAGCACGAGCCCCTGTCCCTTTGATGTTCTTTATATAAAGGCTTGGTCATCCTACCCTTTTGAGTCTCTGTGCCTCTTGGATTAGTAAATAGGACCTTTATGTTCTTTTTTTTTTTTTGTTACTGCACCATCCTCAGTTAATTTCATAAACTAAAGCCACTTAAGTTTTAAAGGGAATAGACTAAATTTAAACTTCCTTACAATATCCTTGATAACGGTCAAGACAGTGGTGTACGATATATTCACTGATGGAGAATATATATACATATATATGTATATATTATTGTTATTGTAATTTTTAGATATTCTTAGCTGATAAGGGATCTCTTTTCTAGTTCTGTTTCTTCTACATTTTCATCTTTGTCAGTGGAATTTGAATTATGAGTTTATGACCTGGAGTTGTTTGCCATGCTCGGTTCTCTGTCAGGCATACTGTTGACACTTTCTGAATGTTCTCTCCCTCCTTGCCATCTACTTCATTCTTTTATCTAACGGCAGCACCAAGCTCTAAAGTCTAGAGCTTATATCGTGAAACAGTACTACTCTCTCAAATGCTACTGGAATGTTAAGTTTGGACCCAGTTGTGAAAATATGCCAATCAAGTCAGCTGCTGTTGGCTACAGTAATGTACAGGAGGCAGTATCCCTCCCTAAAGATCATTATTTCATAGTGATGTTTAGCCTGAGAAGTAGCAGGACACTAAATACTTCCTTAGACATCGTATTTGGTGGGTGGCTGAGATCAAGGAGATTACAAGGAGAGATCAAGGTTTTGACACAGATAAACCACATTTAATTTTTAGGAGAAAGATTTCTGCTATAATAGGTGGGGAATGGAGTCTGTCTTTATATGGCTTATGCCCCATCTACACATTATCTTGGTAGTAAAAACAGACAGATCATTGTTGTAGCTATCATCATGACCACCACCATCACTACCATAGCTTTTTTAAATTAAGTACAGAAATCCCTGGAGATAGGTTCCATTGTCACTTAAATTATATAGATGATTGAATATGTTCAGAGTATTCAAACCGCTTACCCTAATCCATAGAGGTGGTAAATGCCAGTCAAGACTTGCCCCTTACATCCCGCCGCCGGGGTTGGCTGCCCCTGAAGTGCTTTTGTTGGAGACACACTGCCACTATTCATTGTCTTTTCTGCTTGTTATTCTTCCTGGCACAAACTGCTAAAAGTCTTTATTCTCCTAAGTGGTTATGAGTTAAGTGTTTGGGTTATCTTTCATTTATGCACGAACACTGCCATTTGCTGAGTCTGTTTTCAGATAAATTTTCTAAAGGCAAATTTCAGATTTTCAAATGACTGTGTCCAAGGATGACGACTGATGTTAGATAGTGCTTGCTATTCAAATCCCCTTAACGTACCAGCATTTCTTAAAGTGATGTGCAGCATAAAGCCTACTTAGACGATTACCTTACCATGTCTGTGGGAGGCAGGACTCAGCATTTGAAAATGAGATCAGTTTTCATGTTATAGCAACATTTATTGAAGTGTCTGTTATATGTATGTCCTGCTATTCAAGTGCCTAAAAGAAATTCTAGCTATTAATTTACTTTCTGACTGCTTATTCAGAGGATTTGAAGTTGTAATAACTATTTTTATTTACCACTGAGAGCTAAAAATGCAAAGGCAAAATATTTATATGGAAGACAGTGATATGAGACCTTGATTCTAGCTTTGAATTTCTACCTGTAAAAACTAGCAATAGTGATTTAAAGTCTAGAACCAGATAGTTCTAGTTTTGAATCTCTATGTGACTACAGTTATACTTTAGACAAAGCTACTGTTTTTAGGATTTAATTTCTTGATTTTTAAACTAGGGATAATAAAAACTGGTAATCACCAAGAGGCTTACCTGAGCTAAATTGTATATGGCACTTAACATGGTGTTTGGTACCAAAGAGGTATTCAATATATGTGGTGATGATGATGATGGAGTTTCTTATCAGGATGGAAGAAGTTAGGTACCACTCTGCTTTATTTCCTAAAGTAAAACCTTACATGTAAACCAAATATATGAATTTGATTAGCTGGATGTGGGCAAGGTTCTTGCCATATTTGGCATTGCCACGAAACGTGAGTGTTCAGATGATAATTCTGAGTTTGAAATTAGGGAGAATAGGTGACAGCAGGGAGCAGCAGAATTGAACAAGCATTGGGCAAGATATTAGCAACTTGGTTTTGAACCGGAGGCTCTGTTGCTCTAAGCTCACGTTATCGTATATAGTGGCCCGAATCTTCCTGAGCCCCAGTTTTTTACTGTCCAAAATGGTGATGGAAATGCCTACTTATAGGGCTGTTTCATGGATTTCAATAGAATCTAAAGGTATAAGTGTAGATTGACAAGCCAAACAGCACACACTCATTTCTCAGTTCTGAAGACTGGAATTCAAGACTGAGCTGCGTGTTTGGAAGTCGGGTATTTAGTGAGGATGGCCATTTCTTTCCTTGTGTCTTGTGAGGGCAATGAGCTAAAAGAAAAAGCCACCTGGGGTCTTTTTTATAAGACATGGAATCCACTCTCCTTACCTAATTATGCCTCAAAGGCCCTGCCTCCAAATGCTGTCACATTAGGAGTAGGTGTACTACATACGCACTGGGGAAGGGGTGCAGACACTCAGTTCATAAACACAACATACTGATCTACAAATCTGTTTTTTTTAAGGGTAATGGCACTGTAATACAAATGATATGAATTGCAGCTGATACTTTATATAGGGGATAGTAGAAGTTCACAGATGTGGCTCATGCATTTTCAAAATTACGTGCCACAGTGGAGAGGCACATAATAGGACAACTTTGTGGAGTGGGTTCTTGTGATTGAACTCAAGTCACTAGACTTCTGTGGCAAGTGCCCTTACCCCCGTGCCATGTTTTACATGCTAAAGCTGCAGCCCCCTCATTTGGCCTCATGCGCTTGAAGACTCTAAAGCAGTAACATTCCACCTTGAGACTAAGAGGTCAGCTTTCTCTGGGGAAGCTCTCTTCCTTGATTCTTGGATATTGTTCCTGATGCCATGGCAGAAAGAGAAAACCCTTGTGTGACAATGTGCTTAGCGGGGCATGAATCTGCCCAGCTAGCAGCTGGATGGAGCCTCGGAGGTGTACTCCAGAGCCAGTCTGTGTTAACCGAGTTAGGGGGTTGTGCTGACTTTCACCTCCAGCTCAGGGCCCAGCCATGAACAGCTGGAAAGCGATTGTGGCCCATGGCATGGCCCCGTTGTGCCAGTTAGCCTCCTTGTCAGTGTCACCATCGTCACCATGACGCCTTTATTAAGTGCTGGAGTGTGGAGTTCCCATAGGTGTCATTGCGGCTGACAGGCAGCTTTGTGTTTGGAATAAGAGCCTTGGGCAAGACTGTGAGGTGGGAAGACCCAGCTACGACCCATGGCGGGCCATCGTGTGGATGTGTGGGCACTTGAGAGGGCAGCAGGTGGCCGTAGTAGGTTTTTGTATGTTTGATATATCAGCTTAGTCCATAGGTGCACTTGTTCTCATCTTCAAGGCAATCATATCTTCTACTTGCTTTCTATTGATACAGAAGAGGAGATGCGTGGGATATAGGGTTAGGGGGCACAGCTGATTCAGTTGGGCCACTCAGATTGTTTTTCTCAGAAGCTAAACCTGGGACTAAAGCATGTTAAACATCCAGGATGGATGGGAAAACTTGGGAGCCACGGGCAGCCCTGTGTACTCTTCATTCAGTCATCTGCAGAACAGGTCTGGTAGACTAAGTTGTCATTTCATTGCCATTTTACACACTGACTTTCAGGGTGGCTAAGTGGTGTACTTGAAGTCTTAGAGTTGGCACACAGCAAAGCCAGGCACAAAGCCAGACAGTTTGAGCATATATGGGGGCAGAGAAGAGGGAAGAGAGAAGGAATAGATTGAACCAAGATACAAGTTGCAAGGTTGTGCATGGAGTAAGAGGGATGAGACAATAAATCAGGTTTATTAGGTAACATCTTGATTCTTTCTTTAAAATTAATTTTTTTTTAAAAAATTTCATTTTACATTCCAACCATAGTTCTTCCCCTACCCCTCCTGTAAAGTTTTTACAGCCCGATAAGCCTCTCCACCAACGCAATAATCAAAATCAAACCAAATTAGAAAAAAACCCAGGTTTAATGGATGCCAGTGCTCCTGGGAGGCCCTCTGGGAAAACACAGAGAGGGGGAAAAAGAACCGGAAAGAACACGAGTTCGTTCTCTGTGGGGCAGATTAAATAGCCTGTGCGATGATCATCTCATTAGATGCCAAAAAAGTTTTTGACAAAATACAACATCCTTTCATGATACAGGTCTTGGAGAGAGCAGGGATACAAGGAACTTACCTAAACATAGTAAAGGCAATATACAGCAAGCCAACAGCCAACGTCAAACTAAATGGAGAGAAACTCCCAGTGATCTCACTGAAATCAGAAACAAGACGAGGTTGTCCACTCTCTTCATATCTATTCAATATAGTTCTTGAGGTTTTAGCTAGAGCAATAAGACAACAAAAGGAGATCAAGGGGATACAAATCGGGAAAGAAGAAGTCAAACTCTCACTATTTGTTGATGATATTATAGTTTACAATAAGCAACCCAAAAATTCTACCAAGGAACTTCACAACTCATAAACACTTTCAGTAATGTAGGAGGATACAAGATTAACTCAAAAACATTAGTAGCCCTTCTCTACACAGATGATAAAAGGGCTGAGAAAGAAATCAGAGAAACATCACCCTTCACAATAGCTACAAATAGCATAAAATATCTCAGAGTAACTCTAACCAAACAAGTGGAAGACTTGTATGACAAGAACTTTAAATCTCTGAAGAAAGAAACTGAAGAAGACACCAGAAAGTAGAAAGATCTCCCATGCTCCTGGGTAGTTAGAATTAACATAGTAAAAATGGCATTCGTACCAAAAGCAATCTACAGATTTAATGCAATGCCCATCAAAATCCCAGCAAAATTCTTCACAGACCTCGAAAGAATGACACTCAGCTTCATAGGGAAAAGCAAAAAACCCAGTATAGCCAAAACAATTCTGTACAATAAAAGAACTTCTGGAGGCAACACAATCACTGACTTCAAACTCTACTACAGAGTTACACTACTGAAAACAGCCTGGTATTGGCATAAAAAACAGACAGGAGGACCAATGGAACCGAATTGAAGACACGGATATTAATCCACACACTTTCGAAAACCTGATTTTTGACAAAGAAGCAAAAATATCAAATGGAAAAAATAAAGCATATTTAACAAATGGTACTGGCATAACTGAATATCGACATGTAGAAGAATGAAAATAGACCCATATTTATCACCATGCACAAAACTCAAGTCCAAATGGTTCTAAGACCTCAATATAAGGCAGCCACACTGAACCTCAGTGAAGAGAAAGTGGGAAGTACACTTGAATGCATTGGCACAGGAGACCACTTCCTAAATATAACTCCAGTAGCACAGACACTAAGAAAAACAGTTAATAAATGGGACCTCCTGAAACTGAAAAGTTTCTCTAAAGCAAAGGACAAGGTTAACAAGACAAAACAACAGCCTACAGAATGGGAAAAGATCTTCACCAACCCCACATCTGTCAGAGGTCTGATCTCCAAAATATACAAAGAACTCAAGGAATTGGTCATCAAAAGAAAAAATAATCCAGTAAAAAAAAAAATGGAGTACAGATCTAAACAGAGAACTCTTAACAGAGGAATCAAAAAGGGCTGAAAGACACTTAACGAAATACTCAACATCCTTAGTCATCATAGAAATGCAAATCAAAATAACTCTGAAATTCTATCTTACACTGGTAAGAATGGCCAAGATCAAAAACACTGATTACAACTTATGCTGGAGAGGTTGTCAGGTAAAGGGAACACTCCTGCATGGCTGGTGGAAGTGCAAGCTGGTACAGCCCCTTTGGATATCAGTATGATGATTTCTCAGAAAATTAGAAAACAACCTTCCTCAATATCCAGCAATACCACTTTTGGTATCCAAAGGATGCTCAACTGTACCACAAGGACATGTTCTCAACTATGTTCATAGCAGCATTGTTTGTCATAGTCAGAACTTGGAAACAACCTAAATGCCCCTTGACCTGAAGAATGGATAAGGAAAATGTGGTACATTTACATAATGGAGCACTACACAGCAGAAAAAATAATGATATCTTGAAATTTGCAGGCAAATGGATGGAGCTAGAAAACACCATTTTGAGTGAGTAACCCAGACTCAGAAAGACAAATCTCATGTGTACTCACTCATAAGTGGTTTTTAGACATAAAGCTAAGAAAACCAGCCTACAGATCACAATCCCAGAGAACCTAGACAATGACGAGGACCCTAAGAGAGACATACATGAATCTAATCTACATGGGAAGTAGAAAAAGACAAGATCTCCTGAGTCAATTGGGAGCATGGGGACCATGGGAGAGGGTTGAAGGGAAGGGGAGAGGCAGGAAGGGGAGCAAAAAAAAATGTAGAGCTCAATAAAAATCAATAAAAAAAATAGCCCATGGGAGTGGTCTCTGGGGAGGGGTCACCATTTGGAGGGCTTTCTTGGAGGTGGAGTTTGTACTGAGGCAATTCCTAGGGGAGGGGCTTGAAATGGAACTTTCTACCCAACATTCCAAAATGGATGCCAGGGGCTGGGGTGAAGCCCCACCCAAGCATTCCAGATTCTTTGGATATAAGGATGTCAGTGTCTGGGGTGAAGTTTCCAACCAAACATTCCAGACTCTTTGGATATAGGGGTGCCAGGGGGCTGGGGTGATGCTTCCAACTAAACACCACCTTTCACTCCCCATTGTCTCTGCCCCTACCCACCAGCCACCCACTACACTCAAAGGGTAAGGGCTCCCATGGGGAGTCATCAAAGTCTGGCACATTAAGTTGGGTAAGGACCAAGCCCCTGCCCCCTGCATTAAGGTCAACTACCATAGGGGATGAGCTCCAACAAGCTAACTCTGGGGTAGATCCTGGTCCTACTGCCAGGGGGCCTCTCAGATAGTTCAAGCTTCACCACTGTATCCCACACATGGAGGGCCTAGTTCCGTCCCATGGAGGCTCCACAGCTGTCAGTCTAGAATTCATGAGTCTCTGTGAGTTTGGTTCAGCTGTCTTTGTAGATTTCTCCATCTTTATCTTGACCTCCCTTGCTCATATATTCCCAAAATCTTGATTCTTCCCAGCACCAGGCTTCCAGACTCACTGGCCACATGTACTCTAGGGCTCAGGGAAGTATCTCCGCATCCTTAAAATAATTTCTCCTTTTCTGCTCCATACAGTTCTAATGTGAACCTAGTACTCACAACACAGGGTTGTGACACGTGTCCAGGTCCATTGCAGTTTGGTATAAAAAAGATAATGGGCCATTCACACGATTTCACAGCCTTAGCTAGGTAGGACAGTGGAGGGGAAATTGAAAACACAGCTGATGGAACTTGGGGTAACAAGGGCTCTTAAAATGGTAAGCATTAGTTGCTATAGAAACACATGTAGGTGCAGCCCTCATCCTCTCCCCCTCCCCCCCCCGACCAAGAGCAAAAGCTAACAAACAAGCAAAGGAAACAGAGAAAGGGCGTGGGGAATGGGGTTGGGGCAAAACGGGGGCAATATTTGTTCAGTCTTGAAATCGTGTGGCATTTGACTGTAGGAAGGGCAGGTGGGAGAAAAGGCTATCCAGGCCGAGAGAAGATTGTGGGAGAAGGTGAGAACTATAACTTTAGAAAAGGCAGGCAATTCCGTGTGCTATAGGAAGAGGAAGGTGACAGAGGAGGATGTGCAACTGTAACCTTCAGCTGGACCATAACCCAGAAGGTCTCCAGTGCAGTGGAGGCGAAGGAAATCTTCTATAAGCTAGTGGTTCATTCACTGTCCTGTCCATGCCCTCCAACAGGAAAGAATTTAGAGATTTTGAAACTAGAAAGACAACGTTCTGACAACCTTAAAGACAGTTTTAGAACAAACTCAAACAAACACGTACAGCGTCCCGACATCCAGGACCACTGTTTTCATTTCTGCACGTTATTTTCTATTGGCCGCAAACATGCCCGTGTCTGTCTGTGCTCACAGCCCATCTACATATCATTTTCACTTCCGAATAGACCCACAAGGCTCTCTGTGTTTCTATGGTGTCCTCTTATTATGGTAACAGCAGGATAAGCTTACATTTCACAGAACATTTTCTGGGACCCCACATGGCTCTGGCAATGCATTTGGTTCTGATGAAACAAAAATATGCAATCTGGAGAGTCTTGCTTTTGAGCGACTTGGAATCTGGTGCCATTGTTGCTGTTGAGGAATTTAGAAACACACTTTAAAGTATGACAGTTAACAATATATATTCCTGAATATATATTTTTGCTCTTTTTGGACAGGGTATCCTGCAGCCCCCCAGGCTAGGCACGCATGATCAGGTTTTGCTCTCTCTACCTCCTGAGTGTGTATTCAGGTTCTTTGAGGCTCCATCTGCGACTGTTTCTCTTCTGTATTCATTCTTCCCCTTCCTGCAGCCCTCAGAAGTATTGCTTGGCTAATATTGCTTCTCCTTCACGTGCTGTGTTCAGGTGCTTACCTGATACCTTGTCATATCGTGTGTTCTGTAAAAACAGAAAACAGCTTGATGGATGTCCACAGGCTCCAAACCAAGCCCTTGAGCTGGCTTAATTTGCTTAGGAAACATCCTCACCGTGGCCAGGGTCCAGCAGCCATTATTTTAATAATACAGGCGTCTTCAACCTAAACTAATAATGCATCAGCTCCATTTTGGGGTGTTATCATGGCACCACCAGGCTGACTGTGTGTCTGTGGGCTTGGGGGGGGGCAACCTGTCTCTGCTTTTCCTCCCTCTGCTGCTCAGTGGATCCCATCTGCGTCATCCTCTGTCCTCTCTGCTGCTGCGTTAAAGAAAATAGGATGATTGGCCAAAATTGCTCCTTAAATCAAATTTCGCCTCCCATCCCCAGCATGATAATGAGTCTCAAAATTAAAGATGCAGATAATTTTGCAATTGGATTTACATTTTGGGCTGTAATGAATTTAAGGTCTTTAAATTCTTTAGTTTTTCTCTTTATGATGCTTTTTGTCAACTTAATTTAATTCTGTGGTATTGACTTTTTTTCATTTTTATTTCAGCCACTCATTTAAAAGCTCTTATTTTTTTCTATTTCTCATTTTTGCATATTTTTCTGAAAATTAATTGATATAAATAAATTAAAGAATTTGAGTCATTAAATAAAACATACAAATACTTCATTATTCATATAATTAGCCCATAGGCAGGGAAACTAAATACAGCAGTGTTCTTCGGAAATCATCATATCTGGCTTTACTCCGTGTGTGCGTATGTTTAGATGCAAATGTGTAAGTATGAGTTATTGACACACTTAAAATATGTTTTGATGTCTCTTGAGTCCTCGGTGTCCTCCTTTATGGGACAGGAACACTGGTACTTGTGAAGAAGGCGCTTGCAGAGCCCTGCCAAATGTCTAGTGTGTAACGAATGCTCAGTTGGTATCAGTAGTTAATATTATGGCTTGGTGTAGGAGGGTCTTCTATTTGTGTATTGCCCTCATTGGTTAAATAAAGAAAACTGCCTTGGCCTTTTGGTAGGACAGCCCTTAGGAGGGCGGAGTAGATAGAACGGAATGCTGTGAGAGGGAAGGCAGTGAGGCAGACGCCATGCTTCTCCAGCACAATATGGACACTGGTTAGACTCATGCCGGTAAGCCACGACTCGTGGTGACACACAGATTATTAAAAATGGGTTAAACAAATATGTGAGAGTTAGCCAATAAGAGGCTAGAGCTAATGGGCCAGGCAGTATTTCAATGAATACAGTTTCCGTGTAATTATTTTGGGTACGCACTGGGAGCCGGACGGGACAGAACAAGGGGCCCGGCGCCGGGAACACAGCCCGAGCCCCTCATTACTACAATGGCTTAGAGAGACGTACAACCTTTGTTATGATTGAACTTGGGGTTGAACTATTAATAAGTCCTTGATTTCATGCCCATATAAAGTGGCCCGAAGCATTGAAAGACAGTTTAGATCTTAGAAGGGAAATTCAGAAGCCCAGGTCTCTTCGTATTTCTTTCCTCTTCGGCCAGCTTAGTCTAAATGAGTTGTCTCTACATGCTTCCCACCAATGCCACCTTTGCCACAGAGGTCCTTGGTGGCCCTCACCACCACACCTCTGTGAAATTATCTCTGATTTCTGGCGCGACTGCAAAATTACTTCTACTCAAGTCCTTTTCTTACTGCTAGTTCTCCTTGGTTTTTTCTTCCCCAGTGTCAGGTCCAAAAGAAACTCAGGACAGATGGCTAATTGTGGTGCAGTAGCATAACAAGGCACAGGGCCTCCAGGCTCTCTCAGATCTTCTCACCCTGCCCCTACCCTAAACTTCCCCAGCTCAGGGCTCCCCTCCTCAAGCTACTCATCCCTATATAACCCTGCCATCTTGGCCACATGATCTCTTGGTTCCTGTGGCTCCTCTCTTGGTCATCTCTCTGGGCCTTCTTTGCTCCCTTTCTCTTCTCTTCCTCTCTTGCTCACCCCTTTATCCTCTCATAGTCCAGTTCAGTCTTCTGGCCATGTTTTGTCTACTACTTTCTCTCCATGTCTGGATTCTTATAGTTGCCTCTGGCAATACTCTCCCTATGTCAGCAATAGAAAGCTCTTCAACCATAATCTGGAGTGGATCATGTCCTCACTTTATACACTCAGAGCCTTACTTCCTGCTGGGCACCTGGTTGCCTGGAGCTGAAGGGTAGCCTGGAATTGTGGGAGACAAAAATGCCTCCAGGAGCTCTCTTTGACAGTAAGCATGCAAACTCATGCATGACTGCTCTAGTTTTCCACGTCAGAGGATTGTGGAGGTCTTACAGAAGTCAAGTTCTCTGTGTAAACATGACGATTGTTCCCCATGTTGGAACTTTATCACCCAGGTGTACTATGGACATTGCTGTCTTGAAATCAGGTGGCTGTGGTTCCCCACAGGAGACCTCCCAAGGCTGCATTCGTTAGCATTACCTTCTGGTGAGAAAGAGGGCTATTAAGGCAAGGTGCACATGAGGTCCTGCCCCTTCTTGAGGATATACAAATGGGTGGAAGATTTTTCTTGGGGGTGATGGGGTAGCTGCTTGTAAGTTGCCCATGCTCTAGTAGGTAACCCCTTACCCATGACCCACAGGTATCTGCAATTAAACTGATTTGGGCACCAAGTTAGATCTTATCTGCCACTGGTATTTTATTAGGGGTGAGTAAGCATTTATTTATGTTTCCCACAGGAACGTTATAGGACATCACACCCTTATGTTGGCTTTCACCCCTTCCTTTTCTTACCATTTCTTTCCTCGTCCCTGTATCCAAGCTTTGTCTTAGCTATGTTTGCCCCGAAACCCAAACCATAGCACCTCTGAAATCCTTTGTCTTCTTGATATTTTTAGGCTTTTGTCCTGGATCATTTCCTCTGAGAAATGATCTGAGGGAAGAGGCCAGACTCTTTTTTGATCTTGATTCTATCCCTTTTTCTGTACTTTGAGCCCAGATCATCATATCCTGTTTCTAGCAACACTATACCTCTACTGTAGACTGCTTGGTTCATAGTAGAAGGTGAACAAACAGGTCATGAGTGAGCAAAAGAGCAAGTTATTTCTCTTCTCCTGTGTGCTTTTGCTTCCCTCCTGTGCACAGTGGCTGTCTGATGGGTTATCAATTTGGCTTTTCTCTGGAAGTCCTGAGGTCTTTCACTTTGGAAATAGATGTCACTCACTGCCTTAGACTCCGATCCTATCTCTTGCTCTTTGGAACTCTCCTTACTTGATTTCTGAAAAGTCATCTACCCCTCTCAGTGTTCTTTCCTTGACTCTGAGACTTTCTTTCCCAGTGTTTTTGTGGCTTATCCAGCTGGGTTGGATTCTACATTTGGCTTTCTCTATGACTCCATTATGGTCTGCTCTTTTGGAGCTGTGAACTCATCCTGAGTAAAACAGTGAGTCTCATTGCTTTAATTTCATGGATGCCTCCGAAGTCTGACTCCCTGCTTGACTGTGTGAGTTCCAAGCTCTTGGAAATCAATTCCTGTCTGGAAAGTTTGCAGACATTGACAATTCATCATGTCCAAGCTAGGATTAATCCCCATTTCCTATCTGAACGCCTTCCTACTTTTCCACACCTTGTCTTACTCAATGACATTTCTTTCTACATACTGCTGTTTGAGTATGCATGTTTTTGCTTTCACTGCTTTCAAGAAATAATTGTTGAGCTCCTCTTATGAACCATGCCCTGTGTTGGATGGAAAGAACACACAGACAGTAAAACAAACATTGTTGTACCTCCAAGTGACTGGCAACCCATAGCAGATGTAGGTACAAATTTGATTCATCACAAAAACTGTAGAAGCAGGACAAATGCTGAAGAGAGAAGTACAGAATGCGCCGTGAGGGGTCACAGAAGGAGCTAGTCTATTCTCAGAACTTGAGCAGCTTCCATTACGAAGTGGCATTTGACAGGAGATGGAGAGGGTGAGCAGAGAGGAGTCAGGAGTGGGAGTACTTTCTTCCAGATCCCATTGCATCCGTTTTTCTGTTGTCTGTTCTCACCGAGGACCGTTGTGATTTCCATTTCCACCCAAAAATCCCATTCTGTTGACTTTCAGCTGATGCCGGAGTTCTTCAACAGAACACAACTATGTAACATACTTTCTCCTGCCGAAACCCAAAACTCTCAGCAGCTTCCATTGTTTCCAGAGTCCAATTCCAACCCTTGGTCATGGTGCCAAAGACTTCCAAATTCTGGCTTTCATCTCCTGTCACTCCACATCATGCTGCTTGTTCTCTGGCCACTGTGGACGCTTCATACTTTCTGAAGACACCGTGCCCTTGAAAGCGTTTATGCTTTGTCTCCATTCATTTATCAGCTTCGAGTTCCTCTGTCTTCCTTTTGTTTCTGTCCAGTTCCTGCTGATCCTATTAGACTCTGCATGATTGACACCTTCCTTGACCTATTACCTGTTTCCCCATACATTTGTCTGAATGCAACTTTCATCGAGCTCACCTCTGTTTGCCCTATATTAGCTTAGATGTTTGCCTAGGAGATGTGGGCCAAGATTGTTTTGGTGTCACCTCTCCCATCTGTTTGCCCTATATTAACTTAGTTGTTTGTCTAGGAAATGTGGGCCAAGATTGTTTTGGTATCATATTTCCCTTCCCAGGGCAGTTTGTAGAGCATGGGACTCTTAATCCCAGGGTCATGGTTTCTGCAGGGTAAGATCTCACTACTTAAACATACATATCTTCTCACTTCTCAGCATAATGGTAGTCCTGACTCACTTAAAAATCAAAACTGGCTTTGGAATTGGACTGTGGCTTTCCTTCTCTAAATCTACAACATGTTGTTAAAAAAATTTCAGAGTTTCTGTCTCATATCAGGAAAGCCACCTAATATGGGACAGAAGGAAGATAAAAATCTAGGGACTAAGGTTATCAAAACTCTGCTTTCAAAAATTCTATTATGAATAATATTTAAGTTTAAGTTTTCCACAGTGAACACTAAATTTTTGTACAGTAATCTCTAAAGTCTCCAGAAAGAAGATGGGGCCCCACAACAGCAATTCCCCTTGGTTCATATGATTCCATTGAGCTGATCAGCTTTGGGCTACAAACTGTTCAAGATGATTCCAGCTTGGCTGGCTGAGATGGTACACCTTCTTACAACATTCTGGCCAGAACTTCAGAAAAACCTTACTGACTACTCAGAGACTATCTACAATTGTACCAGACAGTAATCTTGAGACTTGACCATCATTTTAGTTTTAACAGGATCCCATAGAAATGACATCACCCCCATGACAGCTGAAAGTAATTCTAGAAAACAACATCCCCTCTCACAACAGAACTTGTCTTCAGGGTTAGGGACAATTGTCATCTCTTAGGGGTTGGCTATAAGTTGTATAAGGTTGGGTGTGGAAATGAAGTAGGCTTAGGGATCTCTTTTGGGAAAGAAAAAAAATGGGGGATGAATGGAATGGGATAATAGGTAGATTAGTGTATCTACTTGTGAACTATTAGTTATAGAAAATTTACATTGGTATAGGTTCTTGTATACTGATACATATGTAAAATTATCTTTATACTCTTGTCCAAGATAATTTGTATATTGATACAAATTCAAATTATATTTGTTATATTGAATATGCTCCTATTTCTGTTTCCAATATTTGTGCACCTATTTAAAGTTATTTTGTCATATTGTATGCATGAGTGTTTCTACCTCTGCTAAGATATTTTATATATTGATGCAGTTTTAGGATATATTTATCATATTGCACTATATATTTCTGATCAAGATACACACACACATATAGTTTATATTTTGGGGTCATTGTCCTCATTTGCTGCACATCTGTTTAAAGATTGCTTAATTTTATAATGTGAAGCCGTAGTCTTTAAGCTGTATAGGTATTAAGAATTACAAGCCAATATTCACCCATGTTTGTCATACTTATAGTTAGGAGTCAGGTTCTCTAGATGCACAGAGATTGTACTCTGCATAGATAGGTAATATTCAAACACTTCAAAGAACTGTAGAACATGGCATTTAAATTACTCAGTATCCTGTTGATGTGAGACATGATTGCTTTTGGCAACACAGATCTATTCTTGAGAAAATGTTGGGCACCAAAGACACTCCACTTAGAGCTTGTTTTCTTCTTGGCAAAACTGGCCTTTGGGCAAAGAACTGCCATTGCCTTGACTACTGACAATATGCATGCTGTCCAAACTGGACAAGCAGGACACAAGCAAAAATGACTGTTGAACCTTGTCTAGACAGGGTAGGACAGTCTTTCAAATTTTCCTGCCTCTGAAAATGGTCTGTCAGATACTCTAGGTGTTAGCCAAAGTTGGTTGCCCCAACGTTGCTAATGAGACTTTGGGTGATTGCCCAGGTATCCAGCTGCCTCTGTCATTTTTTGTACCTTTTAGAAGTTCCTTATGCTTCCTGCTTACTCAGATAATATTATTTTCCTTCTCAGGTCTTTGATGGGGTTGAAGACTAGATAGTCATAGCTACTTTCCTCTCATAGCTTAGCTAAAACATTTTAATATAAGACTTAAACTCCTCAAGATAGGACAGCTATTGAAATTATCTCTGTTATTTGCTAATTACCTTAGACTGGATATTTAGCATGTGTTTCTTGCTTGATGTTGTTCAGTTGGTTGTAGTTCTATTTTTTATATGTTTTTTGCCTTTTCTTTTTCCTGAACAAAACTTGATATTTGCTTTGTTTTAGGTTTAGAACCCTCTTATTTAGACAAAAGGGGAGTGTGTTATGGGAATTCATTCAGCCAATAGACTTTGGATACCAATCCATTAGGGCATAGTCTGAAGTACTATAAGCACAGACAGGAAGTGTGCTTGCCCCTTTTCTCTTGGTGGTTGGAGTTTAGTTCACAGTTTTCAGTGCCCACAGAGGACTCTTATTGTGAGATTTTTTTTCCCCAAATAAATACTTGCCATCCTTATTCTTGGCTCTTCTGGACTACCATAAATATGTCTACAGATATGCAATCAATTGTCCTGTGCAAATGTGATAAGAGAGGTAAGACATGAGTGCAGAGGTCCTGAAAGAAAAAATTCCAGGCCTTTTGCAGTGATGAGAACTGTTGATCCCAAACAGAGTTTGATCAAGGGATAGGGGTGACACAGGCAAACTCTTTGTTTTTTGTCTCTTCAGTTGTCAAGTGAAGCGGCATATTGGACAGTCGCTGCTTACAGAGAAGCAGGGTGAAAGGTGGCACTCTTCTGGCCTCCATGCCAAACCCAGCTAAAGTGAAGACTAGCTGTTAGCGCCATCCTACATGAAAGCATTTTATGGGCCCCATTGTGTTTCCAAGAAAATGTCATCATTGCCTCCATTGCTCAATCAAGTATTTCTTAACAATGAAACACCATTCCTTTGTTGAAGACAGTCTACCAATGGCTGACAAATGTCCAAGGGCACATTGGTACCTCTCCTACATGCACAGCTTCTGGTCAGTTAAACCTGATCTGATACTCAGGAAGGGATACTAGCGTATTTAAGCTCTTAAGTACTATTACATCTCATTTCTATAAGTTGTTTCCCCTCTCTACCTAACTTGTACACATTCTGTAACAGAAAGGTCGCTTGTTTGTCCCAGCTGCCCAGAACTAAATTATCACACAGAAACCATATTCATTAAAACATTGCTTGGCCCATTAGCTCTAGCTTCTTACTGGCTAGTTCTTATATTAATTTAACACATTTCTTTTTTTTTTAAAAAAAGATTTATTTATTTATTATGTGTACAATGTTTTGCCTGCATGAATGTCTGCTGTCCAGAAGAGGGTACTAGATCTCATTACAGATGGTTGTGAGCCACCATGTGGGTGCTGGGAATTGAACTCAGGACCTCTGGAAGAGCAGCCAGTGCTCTTAACCTCTGAGCCATCTCTACAGCCCTAACATATTTCTATTAATCTGTACATTGCCACGTGGCAGTGGCTTACCGGCAAAGATTCAGCATGTCTGACTCTGGCAGCTACATGGTGTCTCTCTGGCTCTGCCCTTCTTTCTCCCAGCATTCAGTTCTGTCTTCTCTGTCTATCTAAGCTCTGCCCTATCAGCAGGCCAAGGCAGTTTCTTTATTCATTAATGGTAATCATAGCACACAGAGGGGACTCCCACATCAACATTCCACAGAGAAAATCCTTTTCTATTCCACAGTTTTCAAATGTGTCTGTGAACTACACGTTGGGTGAGGATGCACATAGAGAGCTTACATATGACAGGCAAGAAGCAAAGGATAGCCGGGCTACCGTCCACAACCCAGAGAAGCTAGGGAAAAGGAGGAACCCTAGGAGGGACACATATGGAGGGCAGCAGGAAGTAAAATAGTTAAGATCTCCTGGGTAAACTGGGAGGGGAGGTAGCAGGGACGGGAAGCGGGATGGGAACACAAGGGATCAAGAAGACCAAGTTGTGGGAGGGACCAAGTGGGTGGAGAGCAATGATAGAGATGTCTTGATAGAGAGAGCCATTATGGGGTTAAGGAGAAATCTGGTGTTAGCAAAATGTCAGGAATCCACAAGGGTGAGCCCAGCTAGGACTCCTAGCAGTAGTGCAGAGGAAGAGAAGTCTGGACTGGCTTCTGTGCATTGCAAACTCACTTTTTCTTATGTCCCTTCTATCTGTCTCCCATGTGTTGAACGTTAAGGGTGTGTGATGTATCCCTCTGACTCATGCCCCCCCCCACCAGCGTAGACTTCCCCTCTGTTTTGAGAGGTTCAGGGAAACCCAACATCTGTGCTTTCTGCTCTCAGCACGGTGCTCCCCAGTTTCCACAAGCGGAGAGAGCGGGACGTAGCACGTGAGCTAAGGATGCCTTTTGGGTTTCTTTGTTTGAGATGAGCTCCGAATTCAGAATGGTTGACTCCATGGGGAATTGTAAGGAAGTGGAATTGAGAATTTTACACAAAAGCATATTGAACATATTGACTTTTAAGTTGTGGAACTTGTGACACAACACAGGGATTGCAGGTTCCTAGAAGTGGGAGAAACTTTTTTTTTTAAATCTTTTTGAGTAAAAATTGTTCTTTTTTGAAAAAATTAAGTCAAAAGATGATAACAAATTTAGTTTAAAGATCAATTTTCATATCTACTTTTAAGTAGAGCAGTGAGATATTTCAGATAAAGGAGCATAGAAGACAAAGAAATAAAAATCACACTGCTAATTAGGGGCAGAGCCAGGATTCAGCTAGGTGTCATGGCTGACACCCCCACTCCAACTACCACCTTCTTGTACAGTCTTCTCCCTCACAGAACTCCGATGTTTCTTTCTAGTAAAGAGGGAACCTTCATCAGTCCGGGCAAGTAGAAGGGAACATATGTCAGAGGGTGCTTTGTGTAAACTAAGATTTGACTCATACCCCAAGTCAGGGGCCAATAAACTTTTTTTTTGAGGGGCCAGATAATAAATGTTGGAGGATTTTCAGGTTGTATAATCAAGTCTTCAATTTTTAAGTAATTGTGTTCCTGATCTATAGTGAATGAGAACAGCCACATTCCAATAAAACGCTTTAAAAAGGGGCAGAGAGAATCTCACTACGATTTTATTTGGAATTCTAGATGTGTGTAACAGCTCATTTTATAAAACAGAATGAGCATATGGATAAGTCGAGCAAGAAAGTTGGTTTTATAGAGACAATGTTGATAGAAGTCAGGGACCACTGAACAAAAGCACCTTGCAAAGCCTGTGCACAGGGCCCTCATGCAGAGGGATAGGCTCAAACCCTGGCCTCCCATGTGCTGTAACACCATGCTAGGGGCACATCCTTCTCTCAGTTCCCGTAGCATCGTTTTTCATGCTTGAATCACTTCTTATACTGTCGTTTTTATTGTTGGCTTCTCTCTTGCTAGACTGGGACTTTTGAGAGCAAGGTGACCCCATGGCACCTCTAGCACAGCTTAGGATGAGTGGTCAGCAAATTCACGCTCTCTCGGATTTCCAGGGACATGTACTTCCTATATCCAACAGTGTTTCATTCTAATACTTTACAGTATTACCATGTAATCAAGGAGAAAGAAAGGGAGGATAGAGTGTTTTTGAATGGCTAAATTCCAGAATAAACACTGAAAGTTGGGATAAAAGTGTTTATATTTTGCAGGATAAATGTTTCCCTTAGTGTATTGTTCTTTTAAACTTCAAAACATTGGTTAAAATACTAGGAGAACAGGGTTTGAAATCAGCAAGCCAAGAGGACTCGCATGGGAGCAGCCTCCATTTTTTGGATGTTCTTTGCTTTGTCACACTCAAAGAGCGCTCAACTAGAGCAGACATTCCTAAAACCATGTGGGTTGGGACATTATTGTGAGCCGGGTGTAGCTAGTGTATTTTAGTTCAGAAGATGCTGGTACCTGTACATATTTCCTCCTACTTGCCTTTTATTGTGTTGGACTATATAACTCAACCCTCCTGAAACGTTTTAGAGACTTTCACTGTTATCTTTCATTATGGTTGAACCTGTGACTGAGTGTGGTGGTACACGCCTTTAATCACAGTACTTGGGAAGCAGATACCAATGGATCTCTGAAAGTCTGAGGCCGGTCTGGACTATATGGCAAGTTTCAGAACAGCCAAGATTCCATAATAAAACCCCATCTCAAAAAAAAAAACCAAAAAAACAAAACAAAACAAAACAAAAAACCAACCCAAACCTTAAAAACCCAATTTCAATTTGTAGTGCATTCATGAAGACTTTGTTGTCTTCTTGATGAAACTTCCTTTACAATCATCAGTCCATAGCTATTTAGGTCACTTTCTATGTGTATGGCAAAACAGGAAATGTAAAGAGGTTTTTTTTTTAAAAGAAAAATAATTTTAAAGGTTTTTATTCATTTGTTTGTATGGGCATGGTTATTTTGCCTGTATGTAAGTCTGTGTACCATGTGCATGCAGTGCCTGGAGAGGCCAGAAGAGGGCACCAGATCCCTCTGGAATTGACGTAGACAGCTGTGAGCTGCCACATCAGTGCTGATAATCAACCTTAGTCCTTGGGAAGAGCAGCAAGTACTCATAATCACTGAGTTATCTCTCTAGTACCTAAAGAGGTATCCTTTAAAAAACTTACTAAGCAGGCAGGGGTCTTCATTTTCTGTACATTTTCAAGTTTATTGTGATTTTTGCCAAAATATTTTCATGTGATATTAACTAAAATGCATGTTTGTGTGTGTATGTGCTTATGTCTGTGGGTAGGAACGTATCATGACTTCTTACATGTGGGAGGTCAGAGGACAAGCTTTTGGTGTTGGCCTTGCCTTTCCACCTTCTCTGAGTCAGGCTTCCTAAGCTGTTGAACTACGCAGGCTAAGTGGGCTTCCAGAGAGTCTGCTATCTCCACCTCTACTCCCATAGGACACACTGGCATCGCAGACACTGGTCCTACTATAGATGGCTTTTAGGTGGGTTCTGTGTATCCAAACTGAAGCCATCAGGCTGAGCCATCTCCCCAGTTCTTCACAGTTCTTCAATTACCAATGTTGTCATATTAACCTTTCATTTTCTTTGCCCTGTAGATGTTTGAGGTACTTATTTCACCTACAGGTCTTCTATATCATTTTTTTTTTTTTGTGGTAGTTGAATTGTGCCGTGTATTAGTTAAGTGGTAGAACTAAACATTCCCATCGTTGGCAAAGTGTGGTTGTTTGAAAGAAAATGGCCCCCAAAGGGAGTGGCACTCTTAGGAAGTGTGGGCTCATTGGAGTAGGTGGGGCTTGTTAGAGAAAGTGTATCACTGTGGGGGTGGACCTTGAAGTCTCCTATGCTCACGCTATGTTTGGTGTCACAGTTCACTTCCTATTGCCTGTGGATCAAGATTTAGAACTCTCAGCCCCTTTTCCAGCACCATGTCTACCTGCGTGCCTCCATATCCCACCACGCCATGATAATAATGGATGAAGCCTCTGAAATTGTGAGTCCCCCAATTAAATCTTTTCCTTTATAAGAATTGCCATGGTCATGGTGTCTCTTCACAGTAATAGAAACCCTTACGAAGACACAGGGTCTGGTCTGACACCCACAAACTGGCATGCCACGCCTCCTCCCATGCTTCTGCTAGAGGCCCTATCTCCAGCGTCTCTCGTTTGGATCCTTGTAGCAGGCTCTATTTGATCTTCCTGTCTTCTTTGCTAGCTTCAGTTGGTTCTCTACTCATAAGTCAAGGACTTCTCAATTCCCTCTGAGAAGCAACCACAGTAGAAACTCTTCCAGAATCCTGTGTCACCGTCTCCACCCAGTCTAATACTCTGCCCTGTCTTGTAGTATGAGGAGTGGGCTTGCTTTTCGTCCCGGCAGCCTGGCTCCCGGCCGCCCGGCTAGCTTAACCTCCAAAATAACCACACAAAAATTGTATTCATTAAATTACTGCCTGGCCCATTATATCTAGCCTCTACTTGGCCAACTCTCACATCCTGATCTAACCCATTTCTACTAATCTGTGTTTACCACAAGATCGTGGCTTACTGAGAAAGATCCTAACCAGTGTTAGTCTCAGGCAGGAGCCTCATGGTGTCTGCCACATTGCCCTTCTTCCCAGCATTCTGTTCTGTTTACTCTGACTACCTGATTTCTGTCCTATCAAAAGGCCAAGGCAGTTTCTTTATTCACCAATGGAAGCAAGAACCTCCTACACCACTGTCTACTTTTCCTTGGTTAGGACCTCCAGGCCCTCTGCTGCTCTTTGTTCCTTCTTGAGTGCTTTTTCCCTGGCTTCCCTCAGTTCAGAAACCTTGATCCTTCTGCTTGCAGAGGAGCCTTTTCCTTCACCTTCCTCAGATCTTTTTCTAGAGCTTTCTGACATGCTGTGCAAGCTCACTCCCTGCCTGATTCCCCAGCTGTTCCCCTACTCCTTACCCATTTCCCGACTATTCTTCCCCACAGCACCCATCATCAGCTCACATGTTGAATATTTTACGAGTTAATTTGACTTTATTGTGCATCTCCTTTAGTCACAGAGAAATCACAGAAAATGTGAAGATAAGCCCTTGGTTTTGTTTTCTGTCTTCATCACCGCTTGGCCCTGCTACTTAGTCAATGTCTGATAAATATTTGATCAAAGATAAGTGAAAATATAGCTGCGAGACCCATGCATGCCATAAATGTCACATTCAACTCTTGGAACGTTATGGGCTTTAATGATTTACTCATTCAATAAATACTTTTCGAGTGCTCGCTGTACGGCAAATTACGAGCTGTGCCCTGAAGTATAGTGGCCCTCCTGGAGTTTACTATTGAGACGGAGCGACGGCTGCCATGCAACATTAATAAGAGGGTAATGATCCAGGGTAACCATCATGGCATGTGAGCTGAGACAGCAGGGATCCTGCCTCCGAGGAATCCTTATGAAGGGTGCTCAGAGTCGGGGGAGGCAGGTACCCCACTGCTGCTTCTGCAGATCCAAGGGTCCTTTCAGCGGCCTTTTCAAGCACCTGTGGTCTTCACAAATGTCTCAGCATCACTTTTAGATCCATGATTCTTGGATCTCATCTGTAGAATATCTGATCCAGCAGGCCTGGGAAGGGCCCAGGCATCTGTGTGTCTGTCAGCTGCTCTGCTGGTACTGATGTTGCAGCGTCTACAGTTTGGGAGTCAGTGAGAACAGTGTGAAAGTGGTATCCTGTTACCTGACAGGGAGGCCTTGTTCTGAGGCATGGGCCCAGGAAGCTGGAGAACAGGCATGGGGGCTAGACATAATAACTTTCCCCAATTCATAGACACATCCATAGAGTTGAAAGCTCAATCCAATCACTGCCATTGTTTTTCTTGTGACAGACAAATCTGTTTGGCCTACAGTGGTAAAGTTTTGCTTGTCTAGAGCATTTAAGAAAATGCTGATTGGCTAGTAGCCAGGTAGGAAGTACAGGCAGGGTGACCAGAGCAAGAGCATTCTGGGAAGAGGACAGGCTCAGTCTGCAGTTGTCAGCCAGATGCAGAGGACACAACTGGGTTTAGTTTTTCACTCTGGATTCTGAGCACATGGACAGTTGAGGTAACCTAAGATGGAGGAGCATTTCTATGGCAGGGAGTCCTGTTCTACAGAAATGGCATCTCTGTCTGTACATGTTGTTGAGAGTGAATGTATTTGTGTAGTTTGTTCAGCAAGACACTTACTAACTGTGCAGCCCTTGTCTTAAGCACTGGGCTGTTGTCTAAACTGAAATATTATCACACACCTTTGATCAGTCTGAAACGGCAGGTTCATTGCTCACATCTTGATTTAAAAAGGGGTGTTGTTTGCTAGAACTTTTATTTTTTTGAAAACTTTGGAAAACAGTGCCCAATCGAAGCCACCTATTAGAATTAAATGGCTAGATTTTCAGCAGCTCTAGGACTTTGCATCCAGGTTGCCAATGATTGCTTAGAGATGTGGTGACCTCCTGTTAGGTTACCGAGGACTCATTATGGAAAACGACTATGGATAAAACTGAATTAAAAGCAAGACAGTTCTTCCCTTTTTCTTTCCTCTTATTTTGCATTTGACTAAAATGATTTACAGGTCCATTGGATCTAAATTTCAAGTGTTCCTATGCTGAAAATGAGGTAGTTTTCGTCTCCTTATAGTAAAAATATTTTGATTGAATGGGTTAAAATACAAATGTGTTCATGTACCCAAATGTATTATTTTTTCTTTGTTCAGTAAAGAATAATATTTCTCAAATAGAAGTGATTTCTTATTCTTGTGTCTAAAGCAGTTTTCCTTGAAACATATTTTTTTCCAGTTTTTGATTACTCTGAGGGGGAAAATCCCTCTCTTTTGTATCACATTAACCTCATACTGTATTTATATTAAACAATGTTCTTTGGAGAAAGAAAGGTTTGGTATACTTAGTGAGTTCTGTCCCCCCTGCCGGCACTGCCGCTGTTAATGCTCGGTGGAACCCAGCAGTCATAACTGATGGAACAACAGTGTGGAGGCTATAAAATAAAAAAGAGGTAATTGGGGACATGCAGGGAGCTGGCAAGTGGAAAAACACCAGCAGATGTGGCACTGAAAAGAGAAAAGAAAGCTTCATAATCCACATCTGCCACCAGAGGAACTGGCCCAGAAGGACAGGAGAAGGACCACCTCGTTCAGAGAGAAAGTAGACATGTAGACATGAAGTCTTGTCTCCCTCCATTTGAAACTTAATAAGCCAAAAGGAGACTTGTGGATGAAGCAGGCTCTTTACAACAACCCCGAGAGAGCCCACTTTTTCTGGGCAGACAGGATGCCTGTATAAATGCTCAGGTTTCCTGCTTCAGAACCCAAGTTCTCTTTTCACTGCAGTCCTTGGATCCACACCTGCCCACTTAGTCCCTCCCCGTTTCAAACAGGCAGTGTGCACAGGTATACCTGGTACAACCTGGCTGTTCAATCTGGTACTCAAGCGTCAGTTCTGTGTTGCTTTGTACACAAAGGCAGAGACACTCAAATTCTGCAAAGAATTTAGGGAAAAAAGACAATTTTTGCCTCCGCCTCAAAAGTAAAATATGTCTCAACAGATGTGCCCTTAAATATTTAGGAGTGAGTTCTAGGAAGGTGGCCCATTGTCAATGCCTTCTTCATCTGCCTGGGCATCCAGAATTCTTCTCAAGTGACATGAGTCTTTTTTCCTGACCTTTAATTTCAGCTGCCTCTCTTCACATTCCCTCCTTTGTCTCCCTCTCCTCTCACCTTTCCTCCCATTACAGCATCTCCATACGTCCACAACTGTCTATTCTATTTCCCTTTCCTAACACTGTCTACCCCTCGTCCTTTACTCTACGGCTAGCCTCTGTGGTTTGATGGAGGGTAGCTTGGCTTAACAGCCAATATCCTCATCTAAGCAAATACATACTGTATTTGTCTTTCTGGGTCTGAGATACTTCACTGAGGATAATTTTTTCTAGTTCCATCAATTTATTGTGAATTTTATGATTTCATTCTCTTTAATGGCAGAGTAATACTCCATTGTGTAAATGCTGCATTTTCTTTATCCATTCTTCTGTTGAGGGACATCTAGGTGTTTCTACTTTCTGGCTGTCATGAGTAGAGCAGCAATGAACATGGTTGAACAAGTGTGTCTGTGATAGGATGGATCATCTTTTGGATATATGGCAACAGTAGTATAGCCGGACGTTGAGGTAGATCACTTTCCATCCTCCGGAGGAACCGCCACACTGATTTCCATACTGGCTGTACAAGTTGTCACTCCCATCAGCAATGGAGGACTGCTCCCCTTGCCACACATCCTCACCAGCATGAGCTGTCATTTTTTTTTTATTGGCCTCAGACATTCTGACAGGTGTAAGATGAACTCTCAAGGTAGTTTTGATTTTTGATTTGCATTTCCCTGATGGCTAAGGATGTTGAACATTTATTTGTTTCTCAGCCATTTAAGTTGTTTCTTCCTTTGATGGTGCAGGAGAATTGTCTGTATTCTGTCAATTATATTTTAAATAAACGCTAATTGGCTGATAGCCAGGCAGGAAGTAAAGGCAGGAAAACCAGACAGGAAGTAGAGGTGAGGCAACGAGAACAGGGGAATGCTGGGAAGGAGGAAGCCCATTCCTCTCTAGTCCTGTCCAGACCACCGAAGAAGAAAGATGTGACCTGCCCCACTGAAAAAGGTACTGAGCCATGTGGCTAACATAGATAAGAATAATGAGTTTATATAAGCTACAAGAGCTAATAAGAAGCCTGAGCTAATGGGCCAATCAATTTATAATCTTCTGGAGACCTCTGTGTGATTTTCTTTGGGGCTAAATGGCTGTGGGAACTGGGCAGGACATAAACCCCAACCAACAAGACTTCATGTTACAAATGGCCACCCAACGTGTGGATAACTGCATCCACAGAAAGCCCGAGAAAGCTTGGGAAAGAATAGAGTAAAGCATGTTTTCTTGATAGCAGCAATTTCTCAGGTCTGCTCTGCTTGCTAGAGGCAAGCAAGCGCTCTCATCTAAGAGAGGCTTCCTGACTCAGCTTTAGCTGTAAAACCTTGCAGGTCTTTTAAGAGGTTCTGCCAAGAAACACTTAAATAGTGTTGATAAAAAGTTGACTGCATGCTTTTCAGTTTTCAGCCATAACAGGAAAAAAGCTGCGCTGTTTTAAAATGCTGGCTTTTGGGCCGTCCTGCCAGGGCAAACTCTGACTCTCTCAGGCAGGTGGTCCGACTACAGAGGATTTGAGTGTGGATTGTGAGCACACTGTTGCAGCTTGCTTGCTGGCAGGGACCTTGAAATGCCATAGAGTTGTGGCAATAAACGTGGCTATAGCTGGTACCTCAGCCATGAGGCTGAAATCTCAGAAAGCTAAGAAATGGTCTGGATCCAGTCGTCAAAGACACGGCTTTAATCCTCTTCATATTGCTTAGCAAATTAAAGACTCATGTGGTCAGAAAAAGAGAGAGATATACAGTAAAGAGAGATTCAAAGACAAAAAAAACCTCTAAATGGTTTACACTGTGTTAAAAATATATGCAGGCTGGAAAAACAAAAGGTTAAAGTCCTTAAAATAAAAAAGAAAGAAAGAGAGTAGTTGGGTGTGGCGGTATACACGTTTCATCCAGCACTGGGGAGGCAGAGACAGGTGGATCTCTGTGAGTTCAAGGATAGACTGGTTTACAGAGGGAGTTCCAGAACAAAGATACACAGAGAACCTGTCTCAAAAAGCCAAAAGTTAAAAGTAAAAATAAGAGAAATAGAGTTTAAAATAAAGCTGCATAAAGATGGAAAACACACAGAGAATCTTGATACTGTATGCTAATATGCTCTCTTTGCATTGTTTTAATGCTGAGGAAGGAGCAACAGCTGCTAAAAGATATTTGCTTATAAATGTTGCTGAATTAATCCAAGATAGGTATTTTGAAAATACCTTGACTTCAAAATTGAAGTCAAAAGGTATGTTACTTTGGAGAACAGATATTGCTTTTGTTTCTACAGGAAATGAGAGGCTGTGGATTCATTTTGAGTTAAGAAAACTCAGGTTTGATTGAGGAAGACCACCTGAGAAATCTCTGGTAGAAACAGATGGCCCAGATGTCAGAGTTCTGCATCCAGAACAGATTCAAGATGCTGCTTGAGATGATCAAGCCTCACAGGATACTCCAGTCAGGACTTGATCATAATTCAAAATTTTCTTTAGGTTCCCATAAGATTATCTGCACCCCCAACCAGCAGGATGTAAGCCTGGAATACTTTGCCCACATTCCCAAAAAATGGACTATGGATATTTTCCTTTGTTAAAAAAAAAAAAAAGAGGGAGAAGTGGTGCGGGAGAATTGTCTGTATTCTGTCAATTATATTTTAAATAAACGCTGATTGGCTGATAGCCAGGCAGGAAGTTTAGGTGGGAAAACCAGACAGGAAGTAGAGGTGGGGCAATGAGAACAGGAGTATTCTGGGAAGAAGGAAGCTCTTTCTGCAGTCCTGCCCACACCACGGAAGAAGCAAGTTGTAACCTGCCCCACTGAAAAAGGTACTGAGCCATGTGGCTAACACAGATAATAATAGTGGGCTAATAATGGGTTGATATAAGTTATAAGAGTTAGCAAGAAGCCTGAGCTAATGGGCCAATCAGTTTATAACTTATGGAGACTCTCTGTGTGATTTTCTTTGGGACTTGCCGGCTGGGGGAGCTGGGCAGGACAGAAACCCCCACAAGCCATCCCTCATGTTACACTTTGAGAATCCTGCTTTGATCTGAACTTCCATTTTTTATTTGGATAATTTATTTTTGTGCTTAGTTTTTTGAGTTGTTTCTATATTTTATATATCAGCCCTTTATTGGATATGGAATTAGTAAGAAAAAAGTGTTTCCCATGCTGTAGGCTGCTTCTTTGTTCAAATGATGAATGATTTCTTTCCAATTTGTACCCCTTTGATCTCCTTTATTGCCTTCTTGCTCTAGCTAAGACTTCAAGTGCTACACTGAATAGGTATGGGCAGAGCGAACAACCTTGGCTTCCTGATTTAAGTGCAATTGCTTTGAGTTTCCTTCAGTTTAAGTTGGCTCTGGGCTTGCTCTAAACTGCTTTTATTGTGTTGAGGTATATTACTCATATCTCTAATTCCTCCAGGACTTTTATCATGAAGGGGTATTGGGTTTATCAAAGGCATTTTCTTCATCTAATGAGATGATCATGTGGTTTTTGTCTTTCAAATTGTATATATTGTCTGTTACATTTATCAATTTATGTATATTGAGCAATACCAGCATCTCTGGGATGAAAGCCTACTTGATTATGGTAGATGATCTTTTTGATGTAGTTTTGGATTTTGTTTGCAAGTATTTTATTTAGTATTTTTACATCTGTGTTCGTAAGGGAAATTGGTCTCTAATTCTCTTTGTTGGGTCTTTTGTAGTTTCAGTATCAAGGTAACTGTTGCCTTATAATATGAATTGGGCAATGTTCATTTTGTGGAATTGTGTGAACTAATTTTTGGAGTATTGGCATTAACTTTTCTTTGAAAGTCTGGTAGAATTCTGTACTAAAACCATTTGGCTCTGGGCTTTTTTTGTTGTTATGAGAATTTTAACAACTGCTTCTCTTTCACTAGGGGTTATAGATCTGTTTAAATAATTGCTTATTTGATCTCTATTTAACTTTGGTTAGTGGTATATGTCAAGAAATTTATCCATTTCTTTTAGATTTTCCAATTTGGTTGAGCATAGGTTTTAAAAGCATGTCCATATGATTCTTTGGATTTCCTCGGTGTCTTTTGTTATGTCCTCCTATTTATTTCTGATTTTGTTAATCTGGATTTCCTTTCTCTTCCTTTTAGTATTTGGATGAGAGTTTGTCAATCTAGTTGATTTTCTCAAAGAACCAACCTTTTGCTTCACTGATCCTTTGTGTTGGTTTTTTTGTTTCTATTTTATTGATTTCAATACTGAGTTTGATTGTTTCTTGGTGTCTTCCCCTTCTGGGTGTGATTTCTTCTTTCTGTTATGAGGTTTTCAGGTGTGCTCTTAACTTACTAGCATAAGATATCTCCAGTTGTTTTATGTAGCATCAGCACCATGAGCTTGCCCCTTGCAACTGCCTCCGTTGTGTCCCAAAAGTTTGGGTACGTTGTGTATCCATTTTCATTCAGTTCTAGAAAGCCTTTCATTTCTGTCTTGATCCAATTTTTTCATTCAATAATGAGTTGTTCTTATTATTAAGTTATAAACCATGAGTTTATAAGAGTTCTACTGTTGATGATACCCAGCTTTCATCCATGATGGTCACTTAGGATGCAGAATGTTGCTTTAATTTTCTTGTATCTACTGAGACTTGTTTTGTGTCCTGATTTGTTGTTAGTTTTGGAGAAAGTTTCGTGAGTTTCTGAAAAGAAAGTATATTCTTTTATGTTTGGGTGAAATGTTCTATAAATATCTGTTTGGTCCATTTGGTTTATAGTTTCAGTTAGTGCCAGCCTTTCTCTATTTAGTTTTTGTCTGGATGACTTGTCTTTTGGCAAGAGGGGGAGGGTATTGAAGTCTCCTACTATCAGTGTTTGAGGGTCAGTATATGATTTAAACTGTAGTAGTCTTTTTTTTTTTTTATGAACTTGGGTGCCCTTGCATTTGGGGCTTAGATGTTAAGAATCACAATGTCTTTTGGGGTTTTCCTTTGATGAGTAAGAAGTGTCTTTCCCTATTTCTTCTCATTAGTTTTCGTTTGAAGTCTGTTTTGTCAGATATTAAAGTGACTACACCAGCTTGCTTTTTAGGTTCTTTTGCTCAGACTATATTTTTTTCAGCCCTTTACCCTGAGGTGATATGTAGCCTTAATTTAGGATGCGTTTCTTGGATGCAGCAGAAAGCTAGAACCTGTTTTGGCATCCATTCTGAATGTCGGTGTCCTTTTTGGGGGGGTGGGTGGGTGCAATTTTTAGATCATTGATATTGAGAGAAATCATTGGACAGTGTTTGTTGATTTGTTATTTTGCTGTTGCTATGTGTATGTCGTGTGTGTGTGTGTGTGTGTGTGTGTGTGTGTGTGTGTGCATGTACATGCGTGTGTTTGTGTTTCTCTGCTTTTGATTTGCTGGTCTGAGATTATTTATCCCCTGTGTTTTGTTGGGTGTAGCTAACCTCTTTAGGTTAGAGTTTTTGTTCTAGCATCTTCTGTAGGACCGGATTTATAGGTAGATACTGCTTAAATTGGCTTTATCATGGATATCTTATTTCTGTATTGTGATAGAAAGTTTTGCTTGTTATAGTAGTCTGAGCTGGCATCTGTGATCTCTTAGAGTCTGTGGTGCATTTGTCCAGGCCCTTCTGGCTGTTAGAGCCTCCATTGAGAAATCAAATTTAGGTCTCATAGGTCTGCCTTTATATGTTACTTTGCCTTTTCCCTTGGAGCTTTTAATATTTTTCTTTGTTCTGTGCATTTAGTGTTTTGATTATTATGTGCTGAGGGGACTTTCTTTTCTGGTCCATTCTATTTGGTGTTCTGTGTGTTTCTTGTACCTTAATAGGCATCTTCTTTTTTAGGTTAGGCAAATTTTCTTCTGTGATCTTGTTGAAAATATTTTCTGTGCCTTTAATTTATATTTCTTCTCCTTACTGTATTCCTATTATTCTTAGATTTGTTCTTTTCATAGTGTTCTGGATTTCCCGGATTTTTTTTAGACTTAACAGTTCTTTTTGACCAAAGTATTCATTTCTTCTATTGTGTCTTCAATGCCTGAATTTCTCTTTCCTATCTCTTGTCTTCTGTTGGTGAGGCTTGCCTCTGAGGTTCCAGTTTTAGTCCCTAAATTTTTCATTTCATTCCCTCAGTTTGGGTTTTCTTTATTTCCGCTTTCGGGTCTTAAACAATTAATTTCCTTCTACTATTTTTGTACTTGTATGTTTTTATAGGTTTCTTTAAGGGATTTGTTTACTTCCTCTTTAATGTCCCTATTATATCCATCAAGGCTGTGTTAAGGTCTTCTTGTGCTTCAGCTGTATTGCCATCCTCAGGGTCTGCTGTGGAAGGGTTGCTGAATCTAATGGAGACATATTGTCCTGGCTGTTATTGATAGTGTGTTTATGCTGGCATCTAAACATCTGGAGTTGGGAAGATTGTAATTCTAGGTGTTGGTATCTGGTCTTGTCTTTGTTGGGTAGAAGTTCTGTTCCTTAGCTTCTGTTCCCTCCCTGGTAATAGGAATGGGGTGGTTGTGTACTGCCTGGTAAGAAATCTTCTGTGGACCTGATAGGTCTGGCCACTGAGTGTACCAGCTAATATGTGTTTTAGGTATGGACTTGACACTAGGAATGGAATTGGGCTGGGGACGTGAGGCTGTCCACTGGAGAGAGGAGAGCAGGGTTATCGGATTCTGCTTAGTCCCCTGGAAATGGAGGCAGAGAATGAGGAGAAGCCACATCAGGTGGTCTTCTGCAGAGCTGGGAGTGAGATTACTGGATTGGATTTGGGAGAGTGGAGAAAGAGATGAAGGTCTGCAGTTACCCTACCTGTTTAATTGGCTGAAGTGGCTTGTTGGTTCCCAGGAAGTGCCTGTTGAAGGTGGGGTGGGTTAAAGCAACGGATGGAATTAGGGAAGCTTTGAGGGAAAGATATGTGTGATGGACTAGAAAAAGGGGATAAATGGCCAGTGGGTGCTGCAGAGCTGGAGATGAAACTGGGGGATTAGGTGTGGGAGAGAGGAGGGAGAGATGAAGATCTAAAGTTAGCCTTCCTACTTCCCCAGCCAATAGCCTGTGGGTTCCCAGGAAATCCTTGATGGTGCTGGGGGCTCAGATATAGCAATGAACGGTGAGGAGGGGGAGGGGAGAGAAATTAGAAGGGGATGATTTGTAGATCTGTGTGATCTACTGTAGATGGGGGGATTGGAA
>PVIU01001742.1:0-198683 GCA_004026605.1 Ondatra zibethicus
TGTCCTCCTCGATGTCTTTCTTCAAGGTCTTAAAGTTCCTGTCAAATAGATCTTTCACTTCCTTGGTTAGTGTTACCCCAAGATACTTTATGCTATTTGTGGCTATTGTGAAAGGTGATGTTTCTCTGATTTCCCTCTCGGTTTCATTATCTTTTGTGTATAGGAGGGCTACTGATTTTTTTGAGTTGATTTTGTATCCCCAGGCAGGTTATTGATGTAACTTCCAAGGTTCATGACTGAGTGGTTTTGTTAATAATAAAATAAATAAAATTTTTAAAAAGGTTCAAATGCCAGATGATGAGAAGTTGGGCCTGCTTGATCATCATCACATGGTGGTGTCCAAGGTAACAGGAACACTTTACTACTCACCATGTATACACACACATATACATGTGTGTACATGCTTATGCTTATACACATAAACATATGCATGTACATTTGCTCATATATACACATATACAAACATTCCCCATCTCAAAACTGGTGTCATTTTCAGGAGAAAAAGGCAAACCTACAAGAAGCCAGATGCAGGGCCCAAGGTCCAGGTCCCAGACAAGAGCTGTGGACCAAGTTGAATGCTGATGACTACACCTTCCAGAGATAGAGGCTGGGTCAGGGTTTTGTCTATAAAGCCAAATTAGAGGCTTTACAAGTAGGAAGGGAGACTAATAAGTTGTCCAAACCTGGGTCCCAGGAACCAGATCAGGCTGTGAGCTGTAAAAATATAGATTGAAATTCTGGACCTTAAAAAAGTAAATGGAATTCTTGAGAAAGTGGGGGATGAGCCTTTGAGTGCTGTCTTCTGCTTAGTATGTTCTTTGACATATTCATTTATACCACTTGTACAAAAAAAGGGGCTGGGGAATCCAAACATGAATCTCTACCATGTGCTTTCAATAGCACTTGTTCACATGTATCAACCCAGTGGTTCACCAAGGGCTGGTTTTGTAGAAATCTGAAGAATCTGCAGTGTTGTATGTTATGGTCTAGACAGAAGATTCCACTGACCTACAGTGGATAGAGGCCAGGGTACTGTTTATCTTCTTGTGACACATGCAGCACCCGCAGTAAAGAATGATCTGGCTCAATATCCACAACACTAAGACTAGAAGCCCTGCTCAGAGGAACATCTTCTGTGTGTCAGCCGTGTGCCAACCATGGTCCCAGGCACTGCCCATAAATCCTCCTACCCACAGGATAGGTACCAAGATGATTTAATTTTCCGAAGAAGAAAGCTAAAACTCCAAGTGAAATTGTTTTCCCATTCATTCGTTTAAGATAAGCTTACTGGACAATTGAGTAGGTCCTATGTTTGAAAAGATGCTCAACCATGTGTCTGCTTATTCAGTAGTCATTAGGCATCTAGATCTCCACACCAGGCCAGAAAAGAATCAGGTAATAAGTGAGAGGGGAGTGCCTACCTGGGGAGGTGCACATAGCTCATAAATGCTACTCTCTGTGGAAAAGATACTCCTCTCCCACCTTCTTCCGTCTCATTCCCCATCTCTCTATACATGCACTGCAGTGAACAGAATCCTTGAGGTTTGGGTTTGGCTTCTTGTTTGCTTTGTTATCAGCAATAATTTTTAGCTTGAGATTTTATCCTCCCACCAAATGTTTCTCTCTCTCTCTCCTCTCTCTCTCTTCCCCTCTCTCTCTCTCTCTCACACACACACACATTATATACACACATATGCATACACATACTGTATACAAAGAGAGAGAGAAAAAGACAGACAGAGAGATAGACAAACACACAGAGCAAACTTTCATACCTGGCTGGGAATCAGAGATGTGTGTCCTGATCCTAAATGCTTGATAAAAATCTGTTCCCTGGCAGCCTCAGGCCATTTCTTGTGCTAATGCTGATTCCAGGCTTACTGAAGTAGGCATGGCCTCTTTCTGAAGCTCTTGATTTGTGGGAGGTAGGACAGAGGCAGAATGTGCTAGGAAAAAGAGCATTGATGCTAGAAGCAGAATTTTTGGTATAGTCCCCATCCTTATTACCTGCTTAGTAGATACTATTGAACAAATTAGGTGATCTTACTAAGTTTGAGCTTCTTTGTCTGTTAGAATGATTATACCTACCTTGCAGAGTTGCTCTGTAAAATCTAACAATGCCAAGTACGTTCCCTTGGAAAGTGATGCTGGGCAGAGAGAGCTTCAGAAATTAGAGCTGTTTACAAGGCTAGGGAAATAGTTTAGTCAGTGAAGTGTTTGCTATGCAAGCTTGAAGATTTGACTTTGATCTTCAGAACCCATGTGAAAAAGCCAGGTATGGTGGTAAACTTTAATCACTGTTATGGGGAGACAGAAACCAAAAGATTCCTGGGTCTCATTGACCATCTTAGCCAAACTAGCAAGCGCCAAAGCAATGAGATACCCTGTCTCAAAAAACAAGGTGAAGAGCATCCTAAAGAACAACACTCAAAATTGTCTTCTCTTCTCTGCATGCATACATACATGCATGCATTACACACATATGTACCTAAGCACACAGGAACACACATATGCACAGGCACATAGTGGGGATGGAGGGAGAAAGACAGATCTATAGAGAGAGAGCACACCAGCTTGCTGATCATCTTGCATCAGGTTGGCTCTTTTTCACAGCACTAGAGGTGTGAGAAGGAACCACTGGACTATTATGGCAGGCTTGCCAAACATGGCCAGTAAATTTCTCTCCCTGCTTTGGGCCTTCTGTAAGGACATTGCATACAGACCAACCTAGACACTGGATCAACCACAAAGCCACATGATACACCTTGCATTTGTGGTGAGTCAGTGATTTGGACCTCACCTCCCCCCCACCTTCTCAAGGATGACCATGTGCCTGTGAGTCATCACAGCCCAACTCTTCATAGTAAACTTGCAGAGTTGAGGAATGGTATGGAAAAACTGAGCTGCTGTGTTGGTTGACTTATAGGCTTCTCCTGAGATCAGTTGGGATCACAAGGCTGGTACAGTTCCTGCAGATACCTTCCCCTAACAGCTACCCTCATCACTCTGCTTTTTCTATTTCTACACACACCTCATGGAAATTTTTCTAGAAAGGAGCTCATTATTGAGAGCTTGCAGTGCAGGAGAGCTTTACCATTCAAATGTGGGCAACTTCTGCCAGCACACATCACCCCAGTACAGGAGAACATGCTGTACTCTATCCTCAGAAAGGAGCTCCCTTCTCCCCATTACCTTATCTTTGGTAACCTCTGGAACCTCACTCAGAATCAGATCCCAAATTCACATATTACAGTGAGCACACAACCTCATAGTTCTCCTTCTACTCAGTTATCATATCACCTGCACTGAGCATCTCATATCCAGGTTGACAGTGGAACACAAAGTCCAGTGGATTGTTTGGTAAGTTAGCAGTGCAGCCTAGAACAAAGCCTCAAAGTCCAACAAGCCCACAATGTTTGTCAGTACTTCTGCTGCTCTTCCTGAAAACTCTCTGATATATTTTTCAGACAGTACTCTCTTAGTACCTATTATGTGTAAACTTGTAAGTCCCTAGCATTGGTGAAAGAGAGATAGTCCAGCAGGCATGTTCCCCCAGCACTGACAATCTCCCTGAAGGCATGAGACCCTCTTGCCTTATTCTTACTTCCTAAGAGACAGAGCATGGGTGCACCCTTTGAGGGAGATTCTGGCGCTGGGGCAGTGACACTATGTGCAGCAGGAAGAAGCCTGGAGATCAAATGCCAAAGACTCCAACTAGACAGAATCTGATATTGGGGAAGTCACTGTCTTATCTCTGAAATGGAGATGTCGATGACTCTTCATTCTGTGCAGTGCCCTGGGGTGGAGGTAATGAGATTAGGTGTGGAAGGGATTGGCCCATATACTGCTTAATTAAAGTAAGAGATTAATGGTCTTGCCCACTCTCTCCTCAGCTCTCTGATTGGCAGCCTGACACACAACACACATATACACACCATTGAATGGGAGTAAGGGCTCAGTATTCTTGCTCTCTTTCTTCCCTAGCTTTCTTAATAGCAGCCTTGTATACCCAGTAGACATTTTTTTTTCTAACCACTGTTGTATCTTGTCCCTGTGTCCTATAGTTAAGGAAGTTTCAATCATAGATACTTTGACTGCTGCTCAGCATCCTCTGTCCTTCTCCCCATCAATGACATGTGGCAAGTATGTGATAGTTGGAAAAGATGCCAACCCTGACTGACAAGGGAAAAAAAGAAAGGATGTTGGCTTATCGGGGCTGTAGAGAGAAGATCAGCCATCAGCAGATTATGTACAAAGAGTGTATGACTTGAGGGTGACCTATAAATGGAGAACAGTTTTGTCAGGAGGGTTCCTCATATCTTGGTCAGGAAAGAGAGCAAAGCACTTTGCTGACATTTTTCCATAGCTCTGGTTGTGATCTTTCTTAGGAAGACTTGGCTGGAAGCTCTTCAGGCTAGTCTTCACGAGGTCAGTTTTAGAGAGTGGCAGGAGAGCAGGACAGATATTCTGATGTCACGTGATCATAGCATTTTCTTTGACAGGCATTCATGCCCTGTTGCTGTTATCTCTGAAATTGGGAGTCTAGTTTCTTACTATCTCTCTTAGACTAAAGAATGGAATTTAACCTCTCTGAACTAGGTAACAAAAAAACATTTTTCTCTTCTTGGTTGCTGGACACCCCTTCCAGTGTGAGAGCCATTACCTTTTCCAGATAATTGCAGGACTAATCACTCCTGAGTTCTGCTGGGATCCCTCTCCAGGATCTCTAGGTCCTTTTATTTAATTGACATGGTGGTCACCAGCAATAAAGAAGGCACGGAGATGCCAAACTAAAGAGTACAGGGACTTATTCAAGAACAGCAAACTGCTTATAATTCCACTTTAATTAGAAACAAACAAACATCAAGCAAAAATCACTGAAAACTGTCTTGTGTTCTTACATTCTTATGGCACAGTTCCTTGGCTGTACTCCATTCTTTAGTCACTTCTCTGCAGGTGTAGGGCCACCTCCTCCCCATCCTGCTTCCTCCCTCACCCCCTGCCTCCAAGACACCCTCCTGGAAGACATTTTCAGCACTGTCATTAAACAGATGATATGGCACCTGCTGCCTTCTCTATAGCAAGGATAACACAAGTTTACAGGAGAATGTATGAAATGAGGAAGGCCACAGAGGTGGAATAGGCTTCGGTTTTTATTATTTTCTGATTGGTTTTCCCTCTATTACATTTGCTGTGTCTCTCTTGGATATATATACATATATATGTATATATAGGATATATATATATGTATATTTCTACCTTCTTTTTATGAACTGCCTTCTCTGGACTCCTACTTTGAAAACCAAGGGGAAAAAACCTGTTTTAGGATTAAATATTGTGTCAACATGTAACTAGGATCCAAATACCTCCAAGAAAAATCACAGGGGCTGTGTCCACCCACCCAAAGCTTTAACAGTGGAGAGGGTAAAGAAAAAGAAAATGGAAAAGTCAGCCCAGCCTTTACTCCCTCCCTTCCTGGGCCTCATTCCAACAAATGCTGATGCAGGGCAATGAAGATAGAGAAAATATGCACTGAAAGAAAATAGATAACTCCCTCTGAAAGCCATTGCCAAGGTCACTTTCCCAACCCTGAGCTGTATTTCTAGTACCTCTCCTATTTATCAACAGTGTTCTCATCAGGAGACCTACCAAATCCTTGATTATGATCCTAATGGTGATTAAACTTGATAGCTGCTTTCTGTATATGCTCTACCATCCATCCACCCACAAGACATGGCACCCTCTATAAAGCCACAAAGGATCCCACCCTTGCCTTCACCAGTCCCTCAGCATGAGGTTCTATTGCTCTGCTCATTTCCTCTTGGTTTCTGCTGGAGCTCAAAGACAAGGCTTGTTACTTTTTGGGGTTATGGGTCAAAAGCAATAGAGTTTTAAAAGTTCTTGAGAGACCAACAGGAATAAAGGAGCAGCTTTAAGAAACCAAGTTGTGTTTTCCAGGGGTGGGGGGCTGTAGGGGTTGGGTTCCTGACGGTAATTCTGCAAAGGTCAACTCAAGCTGTGTTTATAGGACCCATCAAACCAATGACTCCACTGGTTTTCTATTGTGTCATGGAAAAGGTTTCTGAGGAATTCTTGCCAAGCCTTTAGAAGAAAAGATATATATAGCTAAAGATTTGTATATTTATAGAGAGAGATCTATGGATATGTTTATACCAGGCATGTCAGTTAGCTGTGCAATGAGGAGGAGAAGGAGCCTCTGGAATAGGAACCTGGAATCTCCCTATGGCTTCTCTGGTCCCTGGGAAAAAGAAATAGGAGCATCAGCCATGACCTTGACTACCTAGTAAACCTAGTACCCCTCCTGGACAAAACCTCCTTACTGAAATCCATGCTTTGTGCCACCAGGTTCCCTTTAACTATTCAGTTGGGTTCTTGGAACCTAGAGGGAATTGCCTGGAATTTTGGGTCCCTGGGTAACCCCCTCTTCAGAGCAAGCATTCTACTTTTGAAAATGTGGGGGTGCCTGAAATAAGGAAAGGCATAGCCTCAAATTCATTTTTGTTCCTCCCCAACCCGTGGGAAAAAGGCTCGATTGCACTATTGGCCTTGGAGGAACACAGACCTGGATTTTAGAGACTCTGGAGCCTGTTCTGCTGGGACCATCTGTTGGTCTCTTGGAGCCTGTAGGAACAGCTGAGGCTTATTGAGAAATTGGATGAAATAATCTTCCCAGAAATCTCCCTGAAAAACCATGGTGCATATATGTGCACACTTGTGTAAGCAACTCCCTTAGCTTCCTCTCCACCAAGGGACTTCTGGGGTGGGTAAGCAGTTCTGCCTGTAGGCAGCTTAGCTGGGTGTGCCCCGTACCTGTCTTTGACATCTCTCATTCCATCTCCGTCATGTCAACAATTTTCAAAACCAAGTGAAGCATTACAGCCTCATCCAAACCTGGGTCCCCCAGCCCATTCCTGCTTACCCTGCCTCCATGGAGGCCAGGGGCAAAATGAGTAAGCTTGCTAATGACACCACACCTACCTTATCTAGGGCTGGGCTTGCTATACTTTCTTTGACTTTTTCTAAGCAGGGGTGTAGATGGGAGGCAAAATGTTATTGCAAAACCTGTTTGGCTGTAGCGTCTTGCTGGATTTCTCCTCTGCTGTGCACAGCTCAGCTCCTCCCAGGCGGGTTGAAAAGTTTAGTATTGGAAAGAGACTCGTGGGCTAAAGAAAGCCTGCAGGCTGGCAGAAAGAAAGTTCTTATACCCTCTTCCCACCTCCTGTCTCAGTCCACCCACACCCATCCTCAGGGTTCCTGGTGCTTCATTCCTCAGGAGTGAATGTCTAGGGGAAATGAAAACTAAAAGCTAGACTCCAGCAAGAACTTTTTTTAAAAATTTATTTTTGAAGTTTTCATACAAGTATATATTGTGTGTTGAGCATATTTCCCCGTTCTTCTGTTCTCCTTTTTCTTCCTCTCCAGATAGTCTCCTTGTCCCACAGACAGTTTCACTTTTACTTTCATGTCATATACACATACATGATCATATATGACTATATAAAATCTAGGAATCGCAAATGAAGAAAACATCTGATTTTTTTTTCCGAAACAGGCTTAATTCATTTACTACGATTATCCCCAGGTGTATCCATTTTCCTACAGATTATGTAACTTTGTTGTTGTTGTTGCTGTTTAAGGCTGAAAAATGTGTATATACCACATTTTTCTTAAGCATTCCTCTGTTGCTAAACACTTAGGTTGGTTCTGTAACTTGGCTGTTGTAAATAGTGCTACAGTAAACGGTAATGTGCAGGTATCTGTGATGTGTTGACTTAGTGTCTTTTGACTCAGGAGTATGGTAAGCTGGTTTATATAGAAGATTTATTTTTAGTTTTCGAGAAACCTCCATATGAATTTCCATAGTCGCTCTACTAATTTTTCTGACCAGCAGTGCATAAGGGTTTTCTTTTATCCATGTTCTTGCCAGCATTTCTTGTTTTTTGTTTCTTGATTATGATTGGAACTGTGACTGGGTTGAAATGGGTTCTCAATGTAGTTTGATTTGCGTTCCTCTGATGGTGGTATTCCATAGTTCTTTTGCAAACTGTGTGTTCATTTCATTAGCCCATTTACCAATTGTGTTGTTTGATTTCTTCCTGTTTAGTTTAAGTTCTTTGTATATAATAAATATGAGTCCTTTTGTCGGATGTATAGCTGGTAAAGATGGTCTCCTATTCTGTAAACTATCTTTTTTCTTAGTCATTCAATAAGAACTTTCTAGAAAGACACTGTCCTAGATAACTTTCTATAATGAAGAAAACAAGTGCTGAACTTTGTTTCAAATAAGTGGCCACTGGGAGACTGGAATGTGTCCATACACTTGAGACTCTAAATTCCTAGTTTCTTTACTTTCATTTATCTTAAAGGTACAGTGCTCTGTGTGGCTAGTGGCTTAGGGCCATCCCAGAGTGTAATGTAGAAACAACCTAGAAGGCTTGGACTCCAGTCTAGTCTGATAGCGTACTCCCCAACCCTCAACTTCCCCGGCAGAAAGGACAGTTTTCTAAACTCTCACAGAACTGTTTCCCCCTTTGCCTCGAAGAAGGCCACTTTCCCAGTCCCAAGCATCACACAGACCCTTTCTGTGATCTGTTTCACAGACAAAAGACTCTAAGGGGCACAGTATTCAAGAGTGAGGCCCCTGCTTCCCACAGGATGCCCCGTATCATTCCTGCACCTGGCGCCTGCTCCAGGTCCACAGCGTGGGACCAGACAGGAGCCTGGTGGGGTGGGACTACAGCTGCCTGCATCTGCTTTTGCCTCCACCTCTGCTCCTCATTTCTTTTCTGTCAACATCGACTCTCAGCGGCTGATGGTCAGCAGAGTCCAGAGATTCTGCAGACCTGTTTCCAGCTCTCTCTGCTCCTTCTCCCTCCCCCGTTCCATGTGGAGGAAGGTCAAAGAGGAGAGAAGACAAAGTGAGGGTGAAATGAAATGTTGGTGATGTTCAAGAAAGTGGCTCCATAGTGCTTTCTGCCCTTCTTCAGATTCAAGCTGAACCTTGTCTGGCTTTTAGCCAGTGGTGACTTCCCTCTGTCTGATATGCCAGTCCACAATCTGCCTCCCTCCCATGCACATAAAAACACATGTGTCTCTTCCCAAACTGAGGCAGATCCATCTGTGACCTTTGTTCTTCTGACCTCACTCTTAGTTTGGTGGGTGGGGGGAAGGAGCTATAGCAAATCTCTCCCTAACTCTGCCAGACTGAATGGTACAGGATTTCTTTCCCCTGAGACTGCAACTCTTCTGGGTCCCTCCGGGCAATTGGGGAAGAGAAAATAACTATTTCAGGCCAGGAGGTTGGCAGCTGTTCGGGCTCCACATGTGGAAAAAGTCTGGTGGGAAAGAAGCTGTTGTTTATTCTGATGCCAGCCCCCTGGCCGTTATTTGCTCCCCAGGCCAAGGATATGACCACCCTTTGAATGTACATTCACTGGCCAGCCCTCCCACTTGAGTCCCTCTGACTGAGCTACCCACCTTAGGAATGGCCTGGGAGTCAAGCATATTAGATGCAAAAACTCTCTACTCAGTTCCTTTGCTTCCTTTTTTTTTTTTCAGCAGAAGAGAGCCCAGAGACCCTGTTTAGCTACTAACTTGTAAAGTAATAGCACCTATGCCTCAGTTTCCCTATGTGTACCATGATGAGATTGTACAGCAAGGCTTTTCCAGAACTAAATGGCATAGGAGTCCTTTGCTGGGCTCTCTACTGGCATGGAGAAGATAACATTTATAGGATCCAGAGAGTCGCTGGGCACCCTCTGCAGGATTTTGGTGGTTTTGAGCTCAAGAAGAGATAGATATAGATAGATAGATAGATAGATAGATAGATAGATAGATAGATAGATAGCCATGTCTCTCTCTCTTCTGGTTTATATTGTTGCTTCCCAGGCTCTAAGCTCTAGGACTGAGCTGAGCTAAACTAAACTATACAGTTAATGTGGGGCAAAAGATGAGGCAAAAAATGAACTGCTTTACTTTCTATGGCCGCTATAATAGAGAGGAAATGAGATAATATAATGTTGAGAAATTTACACAAATACTATATTTACATTATTTTCACAATTCCCTCTGTACTTCAACTTCTCCCAAATCCTTCCAAACTAATGACCTCTTTTTTATTATTGTATACACACACACACACACACACCCCACTGAGTCCATTTAGTTTTGCTTATATGTATATGTTGTTAAGGCTGGGATTGGATAACCTATTAGGAACTCCCTTAGTTGAAGAACTGAAGGCATTCAACAGCAGCCTTGCCTTTCTACCAAAACTCCAAAACAGAATAAACTTTAAAATGTTCATTTGCGCTCTGAAATTTGTTTTTTCAGGATATGCATAGCCTTCATCCACAGACCATTTTGCTGCCCTAGCAGAGGTCTTAGGCCCATAGGAGCCTGGTCTGCAGATATGGAAGAGGTGGGCTCTAAGAGGAATGCTTCTTGCACACACAGGAGAGAACTCTCCTCCTATCCCTCCCTGACTCTGACCTTTGCAACTTTCTTGCTGGTGATCCTTAAATTACTGAGCTGTCTACCCCTGGGGGAGGTGGGAAGTGAACAGAACTGACAGGAGCTGGAACAGAAAAAGTATGAGATCGAGGTCAAAGGTTGTTTCACAGTATGTTTTGGCAGAGGAGTTGGGGGTGGGGGAAGGTTAGGGAACTGCCCTGGTCTGGACTTTTATCCTCCCAAGTTTCTTTAACACTCAAAAGAGAGTTGTCATTTGGGCTGTGATTGGGAGCATGTGTCCTAGGGAATAAAGACATATCCCTCAAGAATATGTACCTAAAGAAAGATGGGTAGACAATGCCACCTTTCCTTACCCACTTCCTTCCTGTCCCTTTCTCCTCAGCACCAGGACAGCCTGTCTGTCCTCAGGGTTCTGTTTGGCCTGGCTAATTGGAGTGAGGAAGCTGATACATGGGGTAGATGGTGGTCCTTGGGGTTCAGTAGCAGGTACTGCTCTGCTATCTCTGGTGACCCTAATACCTCCATCTTATTCTCCAAAGGGGAAGAGTTGAAAGACTCAGGCCTAGAAGCTGCTATCTCCTATGTGCTAATACTCCCATGGCTGAGAGTTTGGAGCTCCAGTGGGACCAGCCCTATCACCCTTTACCGCTCATAGAGGGAGACACCATAACCCAAGCTGAGTGTGCAAAAGCCACGTGCTCTTTATCTATGACTCCCTGCTCCTCTTATTACAGTCTCCCTCATGCCTACCACACCCAGGTGCCTGTACTTACTCCTCACACGTGCACTGAAGCGGGGTCTGGGCACTAACCCATAGCCTGTCTTAACTACAGCAGAGTCTCCAGAGACTCAGATATAATGACAGGAACCTGTCTCTGGCCTTACCCTAACACCTACAAATTGTATGTTTTGGGAAGGATATCTAAGCAAGTGACTCAGTTTCCACCTCTGTGAGATAGGGGTGATAATCACACCTTACTGCGTATGAGGTTCACTGCAAAAGTGACTACAGAGGATGCAGGGCTCCAACACCCAAAAGGGCTGTAAACATCATCTCTCTTTTGTTTTTGCTCAGTCGTCTTCCCCGTCGGTGGTTCTTTAACACACGAATAGAGACTGTCCATTCACAGTGGGCCATGGCCACTGCTGGGTGGGTTCCAGATAAACTGAGTGACGTCTCTGTGAGGAGCTCCACTCTGACCTCCCTGCACTCAAGAGACGCCAGCACCTGCCTCTGCCTGGCCCCTTTCTTCCTGATGCAGAGGCGTTTCCTCTGCTGACAGCCTGAAGACAGGTCATTTTTCTTTTCCTCCCATATAATGGCCTTTACTCCCCATCCCATCCCCTTTCCAACCTTAATGACTTTAACATATACACAGTTATTTAAAAAAAAAAAAAAAGTACAAGCCCCAGTGAGCTACTCTAAAGCTCTGTTGTCCAGAAGAAACAACCTCAGCACATGTTCACAAGTTACTGCCTGTGATGACAGGGGGCCTTGTGCTAATTTCCTCCTGTTTGAAGCCCTACAGTGGGGGGCTGGGCTGAGGCAGCCGGAGGGAGGAGACCAGGAGACCAGTTCCCTTTGCTCCTCTGGTAGCTGCAACATTTGGGGAAGTGTTTCAAGCGGGGAAATCTTGAAAGAGCAATATCCCTGCACCAGTGTGGACAGCTGAGGACTAGGGTGGAAGGCACGATCAGATCTCCTTCTCTGGACATCAGGGCTCTCTATTCTGGCTACCTCTATTATACTCATCAGAGTAGAGGAGGAACAGAGGGCATTAAGGGAAAGTCTAACCCAAGTCATTTAAGGATGGCTGAATCCTCATGCCCCACTGGTGAAGGCTAACAGGGCTCCAGGGCCCTCATCTGCCTGTAGTGAAGATCTTCTGCTGCTGGGGCTATCTTCCACTCTCCAGGACAGACTTCTGGTCTGTGACCCTGGGAATAGTCAGGCAGAGGAGAAGCAAGTTGCTGCTGCTTCAGCTGGCTCCCCAGTCATCACCTAGCCCAGGGATGACCAACTACAGGGTGGAGCTGTTGTGGGGGCATAGAGAACAAGGAGCCCCATCTGCACATCTAGCATAGGAGTGGGGCTGGCTAGAATCCAGGATTTCTCTAACTCAGAAGCAAGCACCCCAAAGCTAGTACCTTCCCCATGACCCAAGACGGAAAAGTGCCTGTCTGACCCTGCCTGATTGGTGCTATTATCATCATTATTGGTAATATCACAGTCATCATCCTGTAATTTACTAGTTTCAATGGCAAGGAGGCTTAGGCCTCCCCTGGGCTTTCATATTAAGAGAAAATGAGCTGTGGCAGCCTCCCCACCTCTCGCTCCCCATCACTACCCTCAGTACTGCTGTCCTTTCTATGTCACCAGAGACTCTCCTGCCCAGGCCTGGCCTTCCACCACCATGTGTGGATACTGGATGGTAGGGGTCAATGCTAGTGTACGGAGGGGAGGAGTCTTTGTGATAGGGAGCCTGTGTCCCTGTACTTGAAGGAAAGAGAAAGATTTCAATCCATGCCCTAAGCCAGTGGTTCTCCAGTGTGGGAATTCATCAGTCTCCTGATGAATGGCTCATCAACACAGATGCTGGACTTTACCCCTGAGTTTCTCCTTGACCAAGTCTGGGATGGGATCTGGGTGTTTTACCTCCTGATGCTAATCTTACAAGCTTTCGGGTAATGCGAACAAGGGTGTGGTTGGTCACTGGACACTGCCCTCCCTACATTATCCTAAATTGCCTATATTTAAAGAGAGTCACGGGAACTCTTCTAATCCCCCACCCTCATAGATACAGAGTTTCATTATACCCTGTCAATACACTCAACATTGAGTTCTTAGCAAGAGAGCCAAGGGCCAATGTGCAGTGTGAGGTGCGTGGAGGGTGTTTCTAGACCTATACACATAACCCCTCTAGAGAAGGTGGAGGCACGCAACACTCTAAAGGTTTTACTCCCTCGGTTGGCATTCTAGGCCTCTCCAGAAGGTGGGGGCCGACCAGCCTGACTCACCACATAAGCCTTTGTGGGTACACTGGACCCCAGCCAAACTCTCCTCCCACAGTCAGGCCTACTCTCATGATTCCCCACCTGTTCCTCTCTCTAGATGAGCTTCAAGCATAGTAGAGTGGCACCATCTCCATGCCCACCGTCCCTACGCCTAACAGACACTCATACTCACATTGTATGCACCTTGAAGCCAGGCTTTCCAAGGCTCTTTACAATGTCTTCCTTTTCCCTCCGCTCTAGAAATCTTAGGGATTGTTTTGCAAAAACAGTGTCTAGAGTCCCTCTGCCTTCCCCTTTGAAGAAAAGAAATAACACAGGTACCAACATACAAGTCCACACTGTAATGCAGAGGCAGCCATATGCTTCCATGCTATATCCCAGAAGCAGGAACATGTTCTACCTGGGATGTGTTCAGCATCAGGAGAAATCCATGATTATTTTTCAGTAACAGACTAGGAATCTCAAGGTACACTCTACATGGATAACAAGAGATGGGCAGCATCTAGCTTACTGGTCCTGAAACTTGAGAGATCCTCAGAGTCACTTTACAGTTTAACTGCCCTCACCCCAGGGTTTCCAATGTAGTATACTGAGCTGGGAACTGAGAACTGACATTTCTAGCAAGTTCCTAGATGAAGCCACTGCTGCTGGCCTAGAGACCCTAATTCTGCAGCCCATTGGCTAACTGGCTACCTGGTTCTAAAGTGTTACTTGTCGGAACTGCATTGCCCATCCTTGGACCAGATAGCACTTTTTCTGAGTTCTTGAGTTCACTTAGGAAAAATGTGACTAGTTCGCAACTTCCACGTTACCTTCATTCAGAAGACGGTGATTATTGTAGTAAACACTCTTGTGAGGCTTACTCATGGCCACTTCCCCTACAGCTCAGCATATATTCCTTTCTTATCCTCATAGTAACCCTAGGGGTGTTACCCCATTTTCCAAATGAGACAATAAAAGCAGGGAGATGTTAAGGTAGTAAGCTGTCAGGAGGTGGGGCAAGCCTGCACCCCAGGCAGTCTTGTTCTAGAATCTGCATTTCCATCTGGTTCTCACCCAGTGAACACAGAGGCCCTGTTTCAGATTCTGCCTAGGCTAGATGGTGAAAATGGAAAGGTGACTGACTCATAACCCTACCATGTGTTAAAAATAGGAACACCATAGGATAGCATCGAGACAGATATCTGTACCAGTGCTGAGGGCTGAAAGCACAAGAAATGAGGAACGGCCTGTGAGAGTAAGAGACACGTCAAAGAAAATCGGGCATTTGAGCGGTATTCATCAATCCAAGGAGTTTAGATCTGAAGAATAGACTCAAGTTCACTCTCTGGCAGCAACCGATCTGTGCAAAGGTGCTGTATGTGAATTCAAACCCGGCAGGTCCAATAAACCATGGATTTTGGAACCAGGGCAGTCCAGACCTAGAGGACAGAGGAGCTGCTGGCTGCAAAGGCTGGTTGAGGGCCCTGCTGTTAGCAGTCTGGAAAGGCATGCTAGAAGGCCTGATTTATGATAACCAAGGGGAACCACTGATCTCTTTGAATAAGTAGGGGCATACTCAGATGTAAAATCATGAATGATAAGTCCAGAGTTTATTCTTTAGTTCAGCATGGGCTGCACACACTCACATTTTCTTAGGGAAGTCTAGGGACTCTCCTTAGCACATTCTATTTGCTCAGAGAGTCCCTTCATAGTCTTACCCAACTGGAGACATTATTCTTCTCAAAGCCTTGCTGCCTCCAACAACACTCTTAACAGTGACACTCTATCCTCTTTGGAGCCTATCTGTGTCTCTGACCCCATCACAACTGTAGCCATGCTCAATACAGTCTCAGAACCCAAGCACAGGGTGTCTAAGTTCCTTGCTTAAGAAGGTAAGACAGGCCAGACAATGGTGGCACACACCTTTAATCCCAGCACTCAGGAGGCAGAGGCAGGAGGATCTATGTGAGTTTGAGGCCAGCCTGGTCTACAGAGCAAGTTCTAGGACAGGCTTCAAAGCTACACAGAGAAACCCTGTCTCAAAAAACAAAACAGAAAATAAGACAGATTTTGATATGTGCAAGCCTGGTCATAGGCACCATTTATGGATGGTCGCAGAGTTAGTCTCAGGCACTAGGACCCTTCTTCAGTACCATTCCGGCCCTGACCTCTGACCAAGCATGCTATAGAAAATAATGCTGGAGGCACCCTGCTCTGACTGCCATCTCCTCACTTGTGAAATGGCAAACTCCTTTCTCCCTTATATATTTAGCAGTCACTATGACCTTAGATCAAAATAAAGCCATTGTAAACTTAAACATGTCAACAGGAGTGGGGAAAGGGTATGTACTGTTGCTTCATACAGGGACAAAACTACAACGAGAACTAAGTCAACCTGGGTCCACCCTGTAACCCCACCGAAGCCTCTAGGTATCGCTCTGGTTGCCAGGGTTTATTACATGTTCTCAGGAAGACTACCTTTCTTTCTTTCTTTTTTAAAAAATAAGTCCAGGTTTAATCTGAGTAAAGCATTCCCAGATGGTCCTAAAGGAAGCCACGAGGAGGGGGCTTTAAATGTCTTCCAGGAGTGGTGCCTGGAAGGCTTTCTTAAGGGGTGGAACATGGAATGGGAGGAGCGGGGCTGGGTGGAGCTTCCCAACATCCCAACCTTTTTGGGTATATGTGGGCACAGGTTCAAGTCTGACTTCTTCCTGCTGACAAGGTACGATGTGGGGAGGGGGGAGTTCGAAGTTGATGGGTTCATGCTCAGCAGGAGGTATTTGGTGTTTTGAGACAGTGTTTCTCTGTGTAAGAGCCAGAATTAATATTTTTAAGAACTGCCTGGCACTTAGTGTTAGACAAGAGTCTACCATAACTCTTAGATTTAGGTATAAAGTCACCCTAAATAAATTATGACTATGAGTAAAATGTAGAGACTTTAATGCTCAGGCATTGTGACCCTATTTGGTTGTTCAGGTATTTCTTTGGCTATCTGCATATTCTCAACTATGTTTGGAAATACCTCATGATAACAACGGCCAGTTAACTTTGAGAGCTAATGAGCTATGTGTCAGGTGCTCACCACTATGTCCTTCAGTTCTTGTAACAACTCTTTGTTGCTCTCGATCCCATCTTGCTGATGAGCAAACACAGGCTTCTAAAAGCCCATAGACAGGTTCAATAGAGTACATAATGAAGCTGGGACTCAAGACTACTTTTCTTAACTCTCCTTAAAAGCTGAGCTCTGCTCCCAAGGGCTTTATCCCCCAGTGAGTCTATGAACAGCCTACTCAGGCCTCCAGCCCATTTGCCAGGAGAATGGTGGTTACTGTTGAAGACCTTGTAGCTCTAGGTCTTCATTTCAGGCATCTAGGCCAAGGGCAGAACAAGGAGACAAGAGACTTCCCTAGTCGTCTGGGTTGTTCGTGGCCTTCTTTACCATGATAGGATCTTTCTGAGGTCACATTATAGGTCCTTCCTTCAAGTCAGTAGCTTCTATCCTTTCCTAGGGGTTATAGAGCCCTGTGTCCCTGATTATAAGACTTACCAGTGCTACAGAAATCCAGCATAGGGGAAGGGAGGGTCCTTCTCAGGGTGGAGTGACTATGTTCTATGTTTGAGGCTCTGTCTCACTGTGAGATGCTCATCTAAAATTAGGGAGCCAGCCTTGAACATGTGGCTCCCACAGTAAGAACTCAGTGTATTTTCTCCATCGTCCCTCAGCTTTCTCCCTATGCTGCACTACATGTCTTCTTCAGGAAATGGTCTCCAGGTTTTCTGACTCCTGTCTCACACCTTCACCTCCCAGATTCTGCTGAATCAGTCATCTCCCCTATGGAGAGATGGTGGACAGCCTTGGAAATCTGTTTCTAAGCCATGCAGGAGCTTCCACAAAGCTATTAGTGTTCAAAGAACTAACCACAGCTGGCTCCCACAGCAAAACAGTAACAAACCAAACAAGGCCAGAGAATTTCCAACACCAGGTAGGTTTCAGATTAGCAGGAGCCAAAACCAATTTCCCTTGCATCTCAAAGACACTGAGTGAGAAGACACCAGCTTGTTTACCTGGAAAAGAGGAAGCCAAAAGGTGATTAAGGAGTAGGGTATCCTGCTGGGTATAGGCCAGGGAGAAACTCAAAGGAGTAGGGAGATGGCTCAGTTGTCAGTAAACCGCATACCTTACAAGCATGAGGACCTGAGTTTGATCACCAACACCCATGGATAAAAGATCCAGGCATAGTGGTCCGTGGAACAGGCAGGTCCCTGGGGTTTACTGGCTGCCCAGTTAGCTTAATCCTGTCAATCCCTGGAGTCTTGGCATCGTCCTGACAAGGACATGGAAAGTCCTCTCACTTGCCACTGGTGGCTTAGGTATGCAGATGCTGTCACCTGTCTCTTCCACCCTTTCTTTCCAACCTCCATTCTGTGCTCTACTCTAGTCCAAGCCCTCCATGTGCTCTTCACATCTGACTGATGACCATCTAGGAGCTGGACTGTGCCTCCCCACTCCTCTCTAATAGCTTACTTCCTCCTACCTCCACCCACCGGGGCTCCTTATGGCTCTACCTCCTGTGTTCCTCCTCCTTACCCCCCACCCCCGCACCTCTGCAAGAATAGAACAGCACTAGCGCTCCAGAGAGTTATCCCTCTCCCCAACACCCCATGCAAATAGTTGCCAGGCCTTCTCAAGTCCCCACCTCCGCCTTCTTTCCCACATTTCAAGCTCCTTGCTAAAAGTAGTTAGGACAAGTTGGTAGGGACAGCCCTTGCTGTACTAGGCAAATCATAGACACATTTGCAAAAAATAGTTATATGGTAACTGTAAGATTGATCCAAGGACTCTTCCTAGGAGATACCGGACCCAAGGGACATGGCACATGCACTCTGCTAACTTCTTCTCAAAAAGCTGAACCTTTGGTTCTCTACTTTTTTCTCTGATGTATGCGTTTCAATGTATGTACATGTATCTACAACTGCACCACACACGGTGTCTGAATGTATGCACAAAATGTCTGTGTTCACATATATAACTACACAGGCATGTTCAGTGTTTGCATATATGCATATAGTATCTGAACATGGGCACACTGTATCACCATATGTACACACAGTGTCTTCACATATGAAATGTATGTAATGTCTACATATATGCACAAAGTGTATGCATGCAGCCACACTGTCTCTCCATGTATATGCATGTGTCTCTAGTGTTTGCACATGCAAAAATTGTGTCTGCATATCTATAGTGTCTGAACACAGTATCTGCATGGATACAAACAGTCTAACAGTGTCTCTATGCACACCATCACATCCTGCATTGTGGAATACTTGTGCTCAGGCGATAGTTTCCAAGAATGAGTAAGAGCTGAGCAGGCTGCAGTAGCAGATGTTGCCTGAGTTCTAACTGGCTGCCCTCTTGCAGGTCAGGCTGGTAATGAGAGGATTAAAGTTAGTTCCCCTCATCTCATCCCCAATATGGCTAGCTAATGCTGGTTCAGCTGGTAACATTTTTATTGGCAAGCTTTTCACTTACCCTTGAGATGGGCTCAGCACACACACTTAGCCCCAGCCTTTGATATGCCTGACTAATGTGAGGCAAGGAGTTTTCCCTGCATCTTCAGTAGATGAGACAACTCTGTATCAAAGATCTTTTGTCCCACTGCAGAGAGATACTAGGCTAAGCCATAGGAGAGTCCTACTGTGCCTCATATCTGCTATGTGATATTGAAAACTTCACTGGGAATCTCTGAGCCTTCTTTGTCTTGACTCTTGATGAATATAACATGGGGCTTACAGGATTTGTTTCAAGATAATTAAATAAGATAATTAAGATCATGAATTCACATGTGGTAAGCAGTCTGCAAATCCTAGATAAGTCTAAAATCTAGCCAGGACTCATAGTGCAGGAAACTAGAACCATAGGATTTTCATATGATCTTCAGAAGCCTCACCAAACCCATGTCCCTGGTGTCATAGAAATAAGGCAGCCATGCTAGGAGCCACAGCTAATGCTTCCTGCACCAGCTCATATTTTGAGTACTTTAGATATATCTCTTTAGAAGTTTCCATTAGCACCAGCAGTCTGAATCCAGCATGGAGAGCTTGGCTCTAGGTTCTGCTCTTGGCTGTTTGTAGCACCACCTCTGGCATGAGCCAGTAAGGCAGCTACACCCTGAGAGGGCAGGACTGGCTAAAGTCCCCCATTAATTGATAAAATCTTCACCAGATGTGGTGGTTTGAATGAAAATGGCCCTCACAGACTCATAGGGAATGACATTATTAGAAGTGTGACCTGTCACAGGGTGGGAGGGTGATTTGAGGTTTCAGAAGCTCAAGCCAGCCCGGTGTCACTCTCTATTCCTGCTGCCTGCTGATCTAGATGTAGACCTCTCAGCTACTTCTCCAGCACCATGTCTGCCTGTGTGCCACCATGCTTCCCACCATGACAATAATGGACTAAACCTCCGAACTGTAAGAAATGTTTTTCTTTTTAGGAGTTACTGTGGTCTTGGTATCTCTTCACAGCAATAGAAACCCCAAGACACCAGACTTTGTCCACAGCACTAGGCAAGTTGGTCTCACTTGAGGTCCCACAGCTAGTCAGTTTGAATAACTTATCCCCTATACCTCTATAAAGTCCCACTGAATGCCAACAGTAACTCTGTGTAAGCTCCCAAAGGACCCCCACCTCACCCCTGGGGGAAGCCAAAGACCCACATCCCAGTTCCATATCTGTGAATGAGAATAAACAGCAAGCTTTGTGTTGGCCAAAAGTACGCCGTAATCAGCCTCTCAGACATCTAGGATTTGTTAGAGAAGGTGGTGGCAAATGGAACAGTCCGCAACCAGTGAACTCAGAAGTCAAGCTCCACATAGTGAGATAAGTGTCAGGACATGTGCTTAGCTCAGCTGCCTGAGCTGAGTTCAGACCTCTGTGAGCCCTAGATGCCAGTCATAGCTGGGCAGTGCTGGAGGCACGCCCAGTAGGCAGTGCAGGGGAAATAGGGAGAGAGAACAACAATTACTGGAAGGAGTTGGTTTATTGTTTGTTTGTTTGTTTTTGTTTTTGTTTTGAAGGCAGTATCAAAGTAGAGAGGTAAAAAAGAGAAAGGAGCAGAACACAGTTTCACAAAGCCCAACATAGCTATCCCTGGCTGTTTGCAGTAGGATTCCAGTGCTTGTCCCCAGCCATACACAGTAACTGAGTTAACGAAGACCCAGGACTCTGCTGTCTTAGGGCTTCTCATATACTGGGCATCATTCCCTCAGGCCCAGGTCACAATGCCAGTGACCCGGATTTATGAATCACCATCTATATTTTGGACAATATGCTGCCCACTTCACACAAATTTGCATACTTAATCCTCATCTTTAGGATTCTAAAAGCTACTATCATTTTATCATTAAAGAAAACAGTCTACAATATAATTTAGCTAAGTTCCTAAAACTTGCAGTTCCTCTGTTTTCACAGTTCTAAAATGAGAAGGTAACTCATATTTTTAAGGATTACATTTATTTTAAGAACATGATGGGATATGCAGGAAATACATAGAGTCATAGCTTTCCAGAGTGTGCATGCATTCAGTAAAAGCTAGGTCTCAGTAAAATTGCCTTACCACCTTCACCTCTGATAGAAAGAGTCCTACCAAGCACATTCAGATCTTACTGGTCTGGAAGTTCCATCAGTGGCAGTGATATAGCAATGCATGGTAGCTTCTCATCAGCATCTTTCATGGTTCTCCTGTATGGACTAGCTGAACTTTCTTATTTTTGTTTAATCCACGGTCCTAGGTCCACCTTACAGCCATCTTCAGATGGCAGTCCTGATGGCAAAGATAGTCCACATTGCCCCGTAGTCCGAGATGGTCCACACTGTAGCCCACCTTGAGATAATAGATCCTGCTGTGGCCTGATATCGTGCCAGCCCTGTCAGTACCCAGGAGCCATGCTTCCCCAGGTACACTGTTTTCTCAGAACCCCGACACCCGCATCTCCATCAGGCATCAGTTTACTGACATTATGCCTTGTTAGGTGTTTTTCCCTGTCTCCTCTTGGTTAGATTGTGGAACTCTTGAGAACAAGGACTATTTTTATATTAGGATATTTATCTCTCAAATGGGGCTTTAGGTACTGAGTGGTGAATCAGCCAATAATGGTTTGTTGCTCATTAAAAACAGTATATTAACAAAGTAAAGGGTGGCTTTGTCAGCACTGAAGGCAATCTTAAAGGCTCAAGTGACCTTATGATGTCAGAATCACATTGCGAAGTTTATTGGGCTGTGGCTATAATGCCAGATTTGTCCCTTTTCTTTGTGCTTGGTCAAACCAGCCCCTTCACCCAATGGCTAGTTCCACCACCTCTGCCTGGCTACTGTCCAGTCTTACTGGGCTCTTTTCCTCCTGCTCTGTGGGTGACTGTGCTTCTCCTCCTGACTACTGTGTGCATCCTCAGGCATCCACACATGCCTGCTTCCCCTTACTCTGTCAGTCACCAGTCCCAGGATGTGGTCTCCCAGGTCTACAAGACTCCTCTCACTCCCCAACTTCCAGTCACAAACAACTGCTTCAAGGCAGGTTGAGCTTTGTTTAATGTTCATTTGACTTTGAGCAAAGAGGAAGATAAATGACAGTCTGTCTCTTTAAGGTAAAAAAGAGGCATCTTTTAAAAAGATTTTTTTTTTTAGAGAGGGGGTGGGGAAAGAGCCTCTGAGTTATTAGCAGAAAGAAAACCATTTGACTTAAGCAGCCTCTAGCAGTCTGGAGATGCTGGGAACAATATACCTGTCAGCATCTATCAAGTTTGGAAAACAAAGCCATCTGCATTTGAGGAAATGAAGGACTGTGAATGAGAGGAGTCGGGGAATATCTGATGAGAAGTCACACGTGCCCCACACATAGCTGAAAAAGTTTGCACAGGTTCTAGTTACTATGATTATTGACTTGCACAGTTCAGATACTGGGGAGGCAGTGGTCAGCCTGGAATTCAGGATTTTTCCTAACAGTCATAAAGATCGTTGAATTCATTCGATCTGAATCCCTCTGTGCTCTTGCTTAACTGCTTTTCTCTCTCTTCTCCCCTCTCCTCCCCCACCCCCTGACACCCAAGGCCTTAAAAGGAAAGTGACTTGCTTTGTGCCAGAGCAGCACTGAAGGAGGCTCCAGGTTCCTCTTCCTCTGCTCACCTAGGTCCCTTTGCTCTACTGTACATGTGTTACTTTGTCTCCTTTCCCTCCCTGATGAATCCCATCCCACCCTCTCTGCCTGAATCTCAGGCCCAGTCTTCCTTGGCTTCCATGCCCCAGCCTGTGTTCTAGGACAGTGACCCTGGCCTCTCCCCCGAAACACTTCCAGATATACCCAAAATATACATTTACATTCAACACTAATCTAGTCTGGGACATATCTCTGCCATATCCAGTTCACTGTGAGGTCCAAGAAACATAATGAGTTTAACTTTCTACCTAGAAGGTCCAGACTCCTGAAACCATATATAATCTATCTGGAGTCTAAATTCTTCCAGGCCCTGTAGTCATGCCATTAATCTGTACATGTTTATCAGTGTTTGAGTATGTGTCATGTGTCTGGGTCTGCAATGGGTGGCTTGTCATTCCAATCTGACCCCTTTCAAAAGGTCAGAGTGGGAGTTCATGTAAGGAGGGGCCATCTATCCCCCAACCCAGCTGTTCTAAGATGGATGACTCTATCCAGGAACCTAATAGGCCTGAGGGAGGACAACTCAGATCCTCTCTAGGGAGTTCGTTCTACAGAGCAAGCTAGCAAGCTAACCTAGCAAACCAATGAAGGGACGGGCAGCTTTTAAATGACCATGAGGTGAAGTCCGTGGTCCTGGGGGAGCCTAGCCTGCCTCCCAGAGGTCTTTCTTCTTGTATCTACTGAGAAATTCAAAGTCCTGCTTTCATGGCCCTGTGTTGAAATTAGACTTACCCCTATCTGTTCAATTAAGATCTGTTCAAACTCATTAACCTCTCCATAACATGGCCTGGCATTCTTTAACACCACATTGTTCATCTTCTTTCTCTCTTTATTCCCCCTCTTTTTTTTTTTTTTATAAATCAGTGCCCCCAGCTCCTGAACTCTTAAAAGCAACAGAAAAGAAATGAAACAAACAAACAAAAACAAATCTGATTCAGATGTTTGAGTTTTTATCCCAGGACAGTCATGTGCCCTAGAGTGCTGGTTAGTTTTTATCAATTTGACACAAACTAGAATCAGCTGAGAAGAAGAAATTTCAGTCAAGGAATTGGTTCCTCCTGACTGGCCTGGGGGCATTTTCTTATTTACTAATTGAAGGAAGAAGGCATAGCCCTCTGTGGGTGGTGTCACCCCTAGGCAGGTCGACCTTGGTTGTCTAAGAAAAGTAGTTGTGCAAGCCAGGCAAGGCAAGCCAATAAGCAGCATTACTTCATGGTCTCTGCCTCAGTTCCTGCCCTGAGCTCCTGCCCTGGCTTCCCTCAGTGATGGATTGTAACTTGTAAGCTAAAATAGGACCCTTTCCTCCCCAGGTTGATTTTGGTGGTCATTTTATCACAGCAACAGAAAGCAAACTAAGACACCTGGGAAGGCATTTACCTCTCTGAGCTGATGTACATGTCCATGAAACAGGACCCATGTACTCAGCATAAGGGGTTATGGCAGTATTAAATGAGAGGAACATGGCATTTGGTTATTCAGTATTTACTGGGCATTTATTGTGTGATGACCATTCTCCTAAAAGTTCAGGATAAATCAGAGAACAAAGCAGAACACAGATACATTACAGTGATCTGTCTTACTTTAGAACAGTCGACTTGCTAACCAAAAGCCAAGAATAAGAGCACATAGTCCACTCTTCTGAGCAGAGTCCCTGACCCCATCCGTAGAGGGGGAAAAGGGACTGATGTACAAACACTCAGAAATGCCATATCTCCACAGTTAATGTGCTGGGTCCTTACATGCCCTAGGTATTGTTGCCCCTACATTCCTTACAAGTTATGGTGATTTGAATGAGAATGGGCCCCATAGGCTCATATGTTTGAATATTTGGTTCCCAGTTGGTAGAACTACTTGGGAAGGATTAGAAGCAGTGTGACCTTGTTGGAGGAGGTGTGTCACAGAGTAGGCTCTGAGGTTTCAGAAAACTTACATCATTTCCAGCATGCTCTCTCTGCCTCTTGCTTGGGATTTTAAGATGTGAGCTCTCAGAAATTCCTGCTACCATACTTTTGATTTGCCACAATGGACTTTAACCATCTGAAACCACAAGCCCAATTAGATACTTTTTCTTAAAAGATGCCCTGGTTGTGGTATTTTATCATAGCAATGGAAAAGTTAATGAAAGCTGTAGGTTGAGAGGATATAACTGAGTTTTCCCAGCCAGTGAGCAGCAACATTAGGGCTTGCGCTGAAATCTTCTGACACAGGACACCTGCATTGTTCACCGTCCCAGTGGCATTAACCTGGGCTCACAGAAGCCAGAACACAATCTTGTTGAGGACCAGGCCAGGGGAGTGGCCAAGTGCTTTCATTTGCATCTTCTGAGTCCTTGGAGGGAGGCTAAACAACAGTAATTTCAGTAGGGAATTGGTATTTGAGTCTGCTAAATAACCAAATCTTATATGAAACAGAAACAAAATCATGCTGTGCACGCTGTTAAGGCAGCTTCATCCCTAGAGACAAGGGAGGTGGAGCCATGGTACCTGTGGCCTGTGTCAAAAACTCCTACTGGGGGTTGTGAGATGCACCTGGAGCAGCAGGTGGGGAAGTGGGGTGGCACCATGAGGAAAGGGAGGGCTGGGGTGTGGGCCCCTCCCCTTTAGGGGATTCGTGGCTAGCCTCCTCCTGCCTCGATAGGCTTCCCATCAGCAAGGTCATGCCAGTTCTCATTAGCACAAGTAAACAAGCATCCCAGCACTGGGCAGGGGACACATGTGTTGCTATTTAATTATATAGTGTACACCGAGTCTATTACAGCTCCTCCAGGGAATGGCAGCTACAGACAATGAGGTGTGATGGAGTCCATTCAAAACTACTTAGGTAATTAATGTATTGGCGCTTACTTTGCTAGGAGTGGGTGTGGAGAAAGGGCACAGTTCCCTCTCCCTACTTGATTTCCTCTCCCTCTGAGCTCTTTTCATTCAGAAGCTCCACCAAACTAATAGTTGGGACAGTCTGCATGAGTAATTCTGGGACAAGATGTAGTGAGAGAAGGAAGTTAAAATCAGCATCAGGAGATGCGAAGCTTGGAAGTTATATGTGGATTTCCTTTGTTTAACTGATGCTCCCCGGTGACCTAGAAACACATGGAGTCAGCGCACACATTCCACCATAGCCCCAAGCTCCCTCTCTATTTTGGGAACTCTCTCTCACTCAGTGCCCCAGGTGCAGACTCTGGTGCTATGCAGAGTTGAAGGAACACCATAGAGAATCCTATTCTGTTGAGGACTGGGGGTGTGGGGAGCAGAGTGTTTGAGTAGGCCACATAAGGGGAGGAGCTAAAACCAAAGGTCAGCATCCACAGAGTTCAAAGTGAAAAGGATCCTCTCCTAAGTCCATGCCAACTGCATCCCCCACCTTCCTCCAACTCCATCCAAGGCCTGTGCCTTTGTTAATTATTAATTCTCTGCATAAGCCCTTATTTTGTGTTCTCTACAAACCTCCTTATATGACTATATGCATTGGTTGTTTTTTCTCTCCTTAACCCCAGACTCTTGTTCTTTGTCTTTCATTTTTGACTGATAGAAGCCGTCAAAAATGTTTCCAGGTTTCATGTACCTTTGTCACCGAGCTTCATGGGCATCTGTGTCACACACTCTCAATAGAAGGTGCTGTAGCAGGGGCCGTCCTGGTCAGCTCTGCCTCTACCATGGTTTGTACAGGCATATCTGAAGTGACGAGTGAGCTTGGCCTTTCCAGACCCCAGAAGTTCCAGCAGGTCCATCGCCATGCCTTTCCATGTTTGGAAGCCTGCTCACGCTCAGTGAGTCCCCCCGCCAATGTCCCTTTTCTAGGCAGCCACCTGGACCATAAGCCCTTAGAGAAATGAATGGAAATAAAATTCCAGAGTCTAATTTCTGCTCTCCTGTGTCACTCTGGTTTGCGTTTCTCTTTCAAAATCTCACTATTTCTGGTTGGTTCCTTTCCACAGTCTCTGTTCAAAATGAAAAATATAACATACCCTTACCATCTTTCTTGTGTGCTGGATGTGTGTGGGGTGGAAAGGGATTTCCTTCTAAGAATCTCTTCTTGGCCCACCATAGAAGAAGCAGCTCTCAGGGCTCACGGCCCTCAGCTGTGACAAGAAGCCAGTCTGAGGGAACCTTTCTCAGCAATATGGAGAACTGTTGTCCCTGATAGGTTTGTCATTAGGACTTGAAGAACATTTCTTTCTCCATTTGACAAATGAGACCCAGGTAACCTGGCCCACATGTGAGAGTACAAAGTCCCATTTCAAAACCTCCAGTTCCTCTGGCCTCAGTCCTGAGCCTGACCTGAGGCAACGACATGAAAGCTGTGAACTTTCCCTCCTTTCTCTGGTCCTTAATGTGGTAATGGGTAATGGAGACAAATGATCCTATAGTTAACTTAGTGCTGGACTAGCCCTAGGCCAGCCCTAGACTAAAGAATGGGCAGCTGGGTGTTTGTGAGATATGAAGACAAATGAAGTTGAAAGAGACCTTACCCTGGGCTAGTAGGGAGAGCCCTATTGGTTCTCCTTGATTTAAGGGTTAAGAGAATGAGGTTGAGAGACATAGAAAATGACCTGTAACAAGAAGTTCCAGAATTCCCTTGGAGGGCCCCACTCTCTCTTCTATGGGCAGTCTCAAACTCTCAAAGCCTTGTTCTAAATACAACCTGGGTGGTAATTATTACTGCATGATCTTGCTTCAAGGCTGCAGTAGGGCCTTATGTGGAGGACCTCCCCCGCCCCAACACACTTCAATGCAAATATTTTCTGAAGAGAGTGTATACATGTCTCCTCCTATTAGACCCCACTGCCTTTCCTGAGTACGAGGTTTGAGAAAAGAAATCAGCTTCCCATAGATGTCTGTGACATACCACCACACTAATGACCAGACAACAAGCTGTGGAGGGGAGGCCGCATGACCTAGTTTATGACTGCCTAGTCAGAATTAATCTCTTGCCCCCAGTCCTTTGCCAGTCACTGAAATTCAAATTATAGGTGAAAGAGAAGCTGAGGATCCAGTGTCTTCAGTTCCTGCTCCAGAGTTTACGTTCTCTCTGTCTCTGTCTCTCTTTCTCTCTCTCTCTTTCTGACAGCCCATAACACAGCCCCTACCTAACCCTCTGCTAACAGTATTTTTTAACCTGCCATCTCCTTCCGCTTTGCTGATCTGCAGACAAGGGTCCCTATGAGATAACAGAACCCATTAGTGCCGCTAGAGTCAGGTGATGACTGCTAAGTGCGTCCTTAGGAACTCCCTCCTCCTGGAGTTCACTGCATGTGATGTCCAGAGATCAGGGACCAGGCAGGTAGGCTGCCTGGACATGTGCAGTCTGTCCACTTCACTCTGAAAGGCCTTTCATGCTCCTTCTTGGGGTTAAAAACACAATGTTTGCTCTTGTGTTTTAAAGAATCAAATCATCCTGTTTCTTAGAGTATCAGATGTTCCCAAATTTTCTTATTCCACATGATCCCCTGGGATTTGAGAAGAATATTTCTTACATGATGTCATAAACTGGCTGTCAAAAGAAGACACCCCAGGATGCCACTGGTGGCAAATCCCCAATTAGAGGAAGAAGCACAGCTGTCTCCCTTCTCTTTTGGTTTGGAGTAGGGAAAGGAACACCTCCCAGTCCTGAAAGAAGTCTGGAGCAAGGGCAGGGCTGTTTTCCCTGTTCTCTGAGGGTGGGTGCTGTTAGTAATCAAGCAGAGAAGAGTGTGCAGAGCAAGGAAGGTATGTGGTAGATTTGCTGTAAAGGGAAGTCAGAGAGCTCTCTCCCCCTAGAGCCTTCAAGGCTGACTATCCTATTCCCCAGTACTCTCTAATACACATATAATCAGCCTCCTCCTGATAAGGCTAATTTCCATACTAAACTGTTCATTATTGCATCCAGCAGCAATGTACAGAAGTGTCAGAACCCATAAGCTTTGGGAGAGTGGGCAGGTGAACATATGAATGTATCTGCCTTCCTGTATTCTGTGGGGAGGTGCAGCCCCCCCTTGGGAGGTGGTGATGAGAAGTCAGGACACCAAGAGCCAAGGGTGTCAGAAGGTCACATCAGAGGATGAGTGCAGCTATTCATCTAAGCAGCATTTATTGGGCATAGATGTATAAATGTGCTAGACACTTGTGACAGTGGGTGAAAAGCTAACAAGATAGTGGGGGAAAGAATGCTGTTACAGTAGCAGCATTGGAAAGAGGCTAGAGAAGGCTTCCTGGAGAGGTGACATCTCAGCTAGGTTGTGCGTGCTGGCCCAGCTGTGACTCTAATATGCATGGTTGACAATCTCCACCTCAGGCCTCTTGGGCTTTCTGCCCTCATCAAGCGGAGCAGACTTCATTCCTGTGACTCCTTCCTTGTGCCTCACCCTCATTGCCCACAGTCAGTTCATAACCTGTCTTCTGCAAATCACTGCTAGCCACCCCACCCCACCTCCTACTACCTCTGCCCACCTCAAGCTGAAGTTTTCTTGATCTGGTCCTGACTTTGTACTGGCTCTCCTGTTCTGCTTCCTTCAAGTTAACTTCCACAGTTTAAAAACCCTAAAATGGCTGGCTCCCTGCAGCTTGTAGGTATAGCAACTCCTGAGCAAGGGCCTAGTATCTGCTGGGAAAGCTCCACTTGCTCCTACAGGCCTTTTCCATACTTCTGCCATGCTCAGTACCTTGCTGGCTTTGCTGGTCTCTCTTTTTGTTGGTTTCTTTTCCATCCATAATCTGCCCTCCAGCCCATCCCCAAGTCCTAGATCATGCCAGTCTCCTGACCTCTGCCTAAGAAGGTCCCTATCAGGGTTAACTCAGATCCCACAACCCCAGTGAAGCCTTTGCAGATTGGCCCACTTACAGAAGCCTACGTTTTTTTTTCTAGTTACAGTGCTGAGAAGAGCTATCCTTGTATATCAGAGTCCTATGTGTTCTTTATTTCTTTCTTTTCTGCAGTGTGTAGTACTGAGTGCCCTAGACTTTGGAGGAACATCAGAGGCTCTATTAAATTTTACTCTGTCCATGTACTTGAAGTATGACTTTGAACAAGTAAATCAACTTCTCTGTGATTGACTTCTCTACATCACAACAGCAGTAGCCACTTACGTCACAGGGATGCTAGGGGTGTTAATGTTTTCCTCCAGGTCAAGTATGTGGGATGGTGCATACTTGCTGTTCGTTATTCCTTTTTACTTTCTGCCTTTCCTGCTGGGCCCTAGTTTCCTTCAGGCCAGGAAGCCAGGGAAATCCATCTTTGTATGTCCCAAGAGAGCCTTCCAAGAGAGAAGATAAGATGAGGAAGTTTCTAAGAGCTCATGAAGAGTCGGTGCTTATTTTATTGATGATAAACTTGAGGTCAAGAAGAAGCTGAACAATGTGTTCAAGTCACAAAGGTAGAAAGCAAGCTGTCTGGAATATACCATGAGGGGCTCCCACCCACCTTTCCTCCTCAACACAGAGGCTATTTCCGTCTCCTCTTTGCAGAACAAAATGATCAGTGTCATGTCTCCAGCCTTCCTTAGAGTGTCTCTGCGTCACTTCCCAATCAGTCCCACCTTGTACCCTCTACATTTGCTAGGTTCAGCTGTCCTTAGCCCTTTGACATTTCCTAAAGAGGCAAATTTCCCTACCTGCCCATCAGAGTGCTGTGCTTAGCATGAGGTGCTGTGTGATCTTTAAATGGCCTGCAGGCAGGATCTGGGCTTGGCCTGAACACAGAGTTCAGAGCAAGAAGGGGAGACAGCAAGCCTCGGTGCATGACAGTGGGTCCACCACCCAGCCTGCCAGGCACCCAGGCTGCAGTCAGGCGCCTGCTTTCACTGCAGACTTGATGCAATCTGGAAAGTGCATTAAACATTGCACAGAGTAGTTGACATGTAATTAATAAAGTACAGATTTGGGCTGGACGCCTCAACTTAAAATAGCACCATGAGTGTAGGAAGAGGAAGGGCAGGGGAGGTAAGTCAGAAGATGGCAAGGCCAGTGTCTCTGAGAATATTGGACTCAATTCTTGCTGAAGCACACCAAAATTAAGGTAGGAGAGAAAAACAATCTTTTACTTTTTTTTTTAATTAATGAGGTGAAACTGAGGCTCATGGAGACTCATGGAGACTGAATCCATGCATACCCCACCATGCATCATTGGACAGAACTGGGGACCCAGCCCTGGGAGAGTGTTTGACGCTTGCCCACACCCTCCACTCCCGTAGGTAGTCAGAGAGGACTTTCATATATCATTGAGCTGCTCTCTCATGAAGTTGTACATTCCAGGACTGTTTTTAATTTGAGAGATGTTTTAATGGCATTTTGAGACAGACTGCTCCCTCACTGATTCTCCAGAGAGGCTGGAGGGAACTTTGCATCTTCTTTGAAGAAGGAGGAAAAAAAAAGCTTTTCTTGTGCAGATTGTTCAGAGAGCCCTTTGCTGCAGCTCGCCAGCCTGCTGCTGAGAGAGAGGTGAGGAAGGAGAGGAAAAGGGAGAAAGGCCTCTGGGGTTAGTTCAAATGCTTGGCCTCTGGGGCTTTTGCCATTGAAGTAGGAGCCCTGTTCCTCTATGCCATAGATCCCAAACTGAAGTTCTGAAGTAAAATGCAATTTTCAGCCCGGTTAATCAATCCTGGCAGGGTCGCTCAAGCCTGCCAGGGCACACCCTAGAGTCTAGAAGCATTAGTTCTAGGTAAAGGAAACTAAAATGGAAGGATCTAGAAGCTCCTAATTCAAACAGCTGCAGAGCAGCACTTTGACAGCATAGGGGAAACTGAGGAATGCTATACCTATCATGATATTTTGTAGTGACTCCCCTCATGCAGCTTGGAATAGTTAATCAGCTTCTCCACAAGGCAAAAATAAATGCGATCTTATTTAAACAGTGGTGAGTGGGTGAGGATATGTCAAAACCTATCACATCTGAAGGCCTACTGGGCCTTCTTTGAGAATCAATGTATTACTCATGTGACCAGGCCCACAGTACCAGCTGATACAGCGTGATCCCCATTGCCTTTTCTGCCATCCCTCCAGCACATACACTGTCCCCAGCACACAGTAGATCTTCACGTGTCCGAGGCAAGGTACAACAGACCAAAACCCAGGTCTCCTTTACACCACCTCAGTATAGCCATCTACATGGTAAATGAAAAGGACACCATGGGACATGGAGTTGTTGGGTGCTAGGAGTCACCTGTCCCTTGTTCTACCACTTTCTGAATCTTCCTGTCTTCTGTCCCATGCCTGGCTTATTCCCAACCAGATGGGTTAGATAATCAAAGGAACACGAGGAGTTTCTGCCACTACCCACTGACTTTCCAGGAAGGCACCTTGTTCTCAAATGTCCAGAACTTGAACCCACAACCTTATACTGCGACTTCATCCCAGGGAGATATGAGCCAGAGCACTAGAGAAGAGGCCCAACTATCAGCCAAACTCTTAACTCCTTCCCTTTCTACTTCTGGGAGGTTTGCGCTAATGAAGAAGAGTAGGGAGAGAAGAAACACATGTAGCAGGAAACTAGGCAGTGGTGGCTTGGGTTTCACTGGCATTCCACTGCAGGCCTTTGCTGGGCAGCTGAATCAGAGCTGAAGAGATGCCGAGACCAAAGGAGTCTTACAGGCGACTGTGGGCAGACTTGATAGCCCATCTGGAATCCATCCACGACCAGGTTCCCTCCCACATACCCTAATCTATGGGTGGAGTCACACTAGAGGAGCAGGGCCAGGAACCTCAGCCTTCAGGCTGGGTAAATTCTCCAGGTGCCAACTCTCAGCTCCGGCTGCCCCCTCCTTGCTTTGAGAGCACAAGACCCTGCTTCAGTTCCTGCCCCTTCCTTTGTGACCTGATCTGAAGGCTTTGAATAGGGCAGGAGGAAGAGGAAGGGCAACAGATTCTGAGCCATCCCTAGTTATTTAGAACCCTTGAATCCTAGCCCCTTGGCAGTAATAAGCCTAGATAGCCAGCCAGTGTATGAGCAGTAAGTTTTCACAGTCCACAGAAAGTCAATTAGCCCTTGGATGTTGACAATCTGAATTTCCTCCATTGCCTATCATCCCAACATCCAAAAGTCCAAACTCTTGAGACAAGGGAACCAAGAACTAGAGGACAAGCTATTACATGAAGGCCAGGGAGGATCGTTTGTTCCCAACCTGGTACTTGCTCAGCCTTGGCTTGTTTTCTGACCTTCCAGGACTATTTTACTTTGTGAGAAGTCAAGTTCCTCTCTGGATGAGCATGGGGATCCTGGAAGGAAAATTAGATGATGAAGACAAAACAAAACAAAACAAAAAAAAAAACAAAAAGAAAAACATGCCATGACCAAAAGACACCTCAGCAAGGGCAGGTAGAACACAAGGCTGTTACAGGGGCCCAGAGCAGCTTTGCCTGGAGACTCGTGCTAGCTCCAGGTGTCATCTCTAAAGCTTCTAAGCAGGTTATCTCCCCCACTTTCTTTGCTTCATTCCATGTCCTTGGCTATAAGCAATCATGACCATTTTATTGTTAATTGTCATATTTTGTTAACTTTTGAACACCCATCCAGCGTGTGGAGCGGGCATGCCTGGGGGCTGCTGGTTCCTCTTCCAGCAGAGAATAGGAAGGAATTGCTCTTAGGGAACACCATACGCTGGCTTGGACTGCTGGAAATGAGCTCAAGCTCTATCATTTTTGAGGAGAATTCTTAAAAACAAAGCCAAACTATCCTCTTGTTAGAAAACCCCATGAGGCGAGAGGCACCTCAGACCACCTAGAGGAAGCCAGGCCCTTTTGCCCATCCCAAATCTCTTAAACAACAAACTCTTTGGGAACAGTGTGTTTTTGGAATACAGCTTCCTGAATAGTGTTTGTCTAATCTGTCTGCCCCAAATCCCTCTCCAAACACTATGTTTCCTGCCCAGCACAGGCAATCAGAGACCTAATTATCTGAGATTAGGAATGGGGGGGTTATCCCTTTTAATTACAGGGAATAATTAGCCCACCTGATGTCAGCAAAGCCGATGGAATTAGAAGTAAAGTCTAGGTTGGAGAGGTCAGTGTGGGTGGTGGGAATGCCCTGAGCTCTGAGGCTGCTTCCTCTTGGCCCTGGCTGATGCTGAGGTTCCAGACAAACGTGGGTAGAGCACTCAAAAGAGCAGCAGCATCCTTGGTGATCTGGAAAGATGTGTTTATGGGGTAGGGGTGGGGTGACAGAAAGGCAGAGAGATAGAGACAAATAGACAGAGATAGAGGTACACAGAGAGAAAAACAAAAACGGAGCAAGCAGAGCCTCCAGGACTGAGAAGGGAAAAATCGGGAACAGGAGAAAACAAAATGAGTAGGAAATGAAGGAGGTGACCAGTAAAACAAGACTGGTTTGTAGACACTATTACACTCATAGCTTTGCAGGATCGCATTCCTGCGACTTTCCCTTCTGGAGGGAAGTCAACAAGAGCAGCAGAAGCTGTACCCTACTTGCCTCCTCCTCCTTTCTGCCTTCCTCTCTGTTTCTCCCCCACATACGCTCCTCAGATGTCTAGCACACTGATCTTGTTTTGCAACACAAGGTGCTGGTGCTAAATGCTCGAGGCCTGGCTGTGGCAAAAACAGGGTAATAGCCCAATCCTCAATGATCTAGGTTGGGTATCTTCTGTGACCCAAAGAAAAGGGTTTCTGCCCTGCAGCCTTAATCTTCTCCATGAAAAGACTCTCTAGGCTCACAAATTCATCCATCCATCCATCCATCCATCCATCCATCCATCCATCCATCCTTTTACTTTACAAATGCATCCAGAACTTTTACTGTTAAAAACATTATTACTCAACAAAGGCTGACCCATTGTCAGTCTTGGACTTTTGTCAGTGTGTCCAGGCCAGTTGCTAGAATTCCCTCCTATATCTTACAGCCACCTGCTGGTACTTAAACCATCCCCGGCACTCACTCAGAAATACCCACTGGGTGGATGCTGCACAAGGGTCTGTGCACACATGCCCAGTGCAGAGACCAAGACTGAGCCAAAGCTACACTCTAGGTAAGGATGCAGCCCAAGGGAAGTTGTGAGAATTATTATTTGCACATTTTTCAATCCCACTTTTTTCAAAGGAGTTAAGGTAATTTATAAGAAAATATTGGACAACATAACTTACTGTCCATAGAACTAGATCATCTTTGTCCCTTCCTCCACAGAGACAGAGAGGGAACTACACTACTAAGCTTAAAAGACTCTCAGGACTGAGATTAGATTTGGTTGAGGTTCCCAGCAGCCAAAAAACTCTTCTCTCTGGTGGAAGGACTCATTTCCATTTTCCAGAGAAGACTATTCCCAGAATTTATATTCTACGTATAACTTATGATCATGGGAGGCCTTACATAGAATCCAGGACAAGGGTTTAGCATCAAATCAGAGTCTTCTTTTAAATATCATTTTTTAATATTAACCCCTCATCAAGTGCCAAGACTGTGAAGTCTGTGCAACAACTTATATTCAAGGAGGTACTCTCATGGAGTAATAGACAATAAAAGCATATGAGACCATACAGAAAAGCAAACTTGTTTGTTAAGATTTTATAGTCTGGGAATGGGGAGATGGCTCAACGTTTAAGAGCACTGGACCCAGGTTAAATTTCCAGTACCTACATGGCAGCTCATAATTGTTGGTAACTTCAGTTCTAGGATCCAACCGTCAAAACACCAATGCACATAAAAAATAAAGAGAAATTTTAAAAGAAAAAATAAATAAAATTTAAAAAAGAAAAGAGATTTTGTTGTCCAAGTTTGTGAGCTCTAAGTTGACAAGGATAGAATGCAATTTTTAAAGTACCCCGTTGAGCTTTGGCACGCTGCTAAAAGTTGAAAAAAATGAACTATATGGATTCAACTTCTACCTCTGGAAATTTATAATTTATGTTGGCACTTAGATTAAGACTCAGATGGCAGCAGAATTATGTTAAAATGAAAGAGTAATATGTTAACATCACACAAAAGACAAAGGTGAGCATCTTTTAAGGAGACTAATAAACTGCTTCCAGTTCAGGTCTTTGCTAGGTGGCAGACTTGTGGCCATTTGCCTTCCCTGTCTGAGCCCAGTATATGTGTGTGTGTGTGTGTGTGTGTGTGTGTGTGTGTGTGTGTGTGTGTGTGTGTAACATGGGTTTGGTGGTAAACTGAGGGTTAGTGTGAGGTGTCTGGTGCAGTGCCCCAACCCATAACAACTTTTAGGATTAATGGAGGAGTCGTGAGAAAAGCAAGAAGGTGTGGAGGTCTCTGGAAAGCTGAAGACCTACTTCCTTTTCTGTCCTATCTCCTTTCTCATGGCTAGCACTTACCAAGGCCATTTCTGGAGATACTTTATCATAGATGGTTTCTCGGGAGCCATAACTCACCTCCCCCTGTGATACTGAATCTGTTTATTATAACTTGATAGGCTATTTGTCACCTCCTTTTGATCCATCTATTTCCTTTCCTTTAGAAAATTTCCCTGGTGGTCCCAAATAGTCACAGTTTAGGTCCCTCCTTTCTGGATAGCCCCACAGGCTACCCAGCCCTCAGCCCTCAAGCTCTTTCCATGCTTGCTTCTAGTAAGTTCTGATATCAGACAAAATGAGGAATGTTTATTCCCACTCCTCTTACAGAAATCTCTGTCTGGAGCACTTGTAGGTCAGCACCCTGGAGCTTCCAGGTGACAGCCAAAGGGGCTGAAATGAGAATCCATATGACCCCCCTTCTCTCAGACACTCTCAGCTAATATGCCCTGAACCAGAGTTGCCAGATATAGAAGTAGGAGACAGCACACACAAGGCTGGTGCATGGAACACACCCCTGCCTCCCTCCCATGCTTCTTTGCAGCTTCTCTGGTACTTCCCAGCTCACTGCCAAACTGTCAAAAGCACCAAGAGGCAAAGTGCTGTTCAGTTAATGATTGCATCCCCAGGAGAGGTACAGAGCTCTTTTAAGAGAAGCAAGTGTAGGGGGAATGGGGACGTGGGAGGGGCAGAGGGAGATGCTTTAGTGCTTGGCACAAAAGCCAGCTCTTTCTAAGGCACAGATTAGAAGTGGGCAGGTCTGCTCAGCTGCTTTCTTTGTGGGTGAAGGACCAGAGTCACCCCTTCACTTCACTCCTTTTCAGGAAATAAAAAGGGTCAGAATCAGAATACTGCCATTCTTTGGCGGGTCCAGATGCCTCAATGCCCTGGTCCTCAGTGCGGACCCTATGGAGGCCCTAGCAGTCCATTCCTTCTCCCGCAGAACTTGCCCCCCCCCACCGCCAGTCTCAGCAGATGGACCCAGACCATCGACTAGCAAGCAGTACAGGATCTGTTGGGATGCACAGCGGTACCAAGCCTGGAAAGGCCAGAGATGTATACAGCCTAGTATCTTCTCTAGGTCCTTAATCTGAGGAAAAACAAGTGCCTGTATTTATGCACGTAACTCCACTAGGAGACATGCCAGTAGCTGTGGGGCTGAAAGGCTGTCAGTGCAAGAGGAGGTGGCTTTTGGGTTAGCTCTCTAAGGAAGATTAGTATCCTGAATATAGAAAAGAAATTATAAAATAATGATACAGATACAAAAAGAAAAACTGGTGATATAATGGGAAAAGGGTACAAGACCATGTTAGCTAGACTCCAATGACAAACTGGAAAGACTTTTCTATCAATGGGGACAACTAAGGGTGGGGAGTGTATGGGAGGGTATATGTGTGATTTCTTTCAATATCCCAAAATGATGTACACTCACCATTTTTTAAAAATTATGAGACTGAGACAAGCAAGAAAAAGAAAATTACAAACATCTGAAATTTAAGGATTTTTGCATATAGAGAAGGCAGGATCAAATATGTGTTTTAAGAAGATTAATCTGGCAGTGTTGGGTAGAATAGATTAGAGAATGAATATGCTGGAGGCAAGGAGACTTCTCAGGTTGTTGCAGCTGCAAAGATAAGAGGCAATAAAAACCCAGACCCAGTACTTAGCAAAGAGAAAACACATCAACATAAATGTGAATATAGTCTCCATTTCTCTTGATCACCGCCCACTTTCTGTACCATGGTACACACACTCCATGTATATTGTTTTCAAACTTCTTTTAAAATATCAGGTCACTCTGCATCCAGACACAGATCCTGGTCATAGTGCTCAAAGCCCCAGACTTCCTTCCTGCAGCTCAAAAGCTAACCTCAATGTTAAAGAGAGCAGATTATCATTCCAGATTGTACAAGGCGGGGCAATCACAGACTTCTGAAAAGAATGAGTTAATTTGAAAGGGTAATAACCCTGTCTTAAGCTCCCTGCCCTTTGCTCTTTTTCAAACCTTCAGATAGCCTTCTTGTGCAGGAGACAGCTGTGTGATCCTTCCCTGAAGCAGCTTTCCAGAGGTCCTCAGCACTATGCTGTGTAGATACAGTTTCTAGTCCAAGTGAAGGCAGCCCCCCTCTTGTTTGACTTGAAGGAAACCAAGGCCCCACAGAGGAGCAGAGTGTAAGAGAGTTTCAGAACCAGACCAACCAACTTTAGGTTCTGCTCTGCCCTTTCCAGCTGCGATCAGCTATACACATTTAACATTTCTTCCTTGTAAAATGGGAGGGGGCCTACCTGATAGAGTTTTGGACGTTATTATTCACATTCACACAGCCCCAACATTTAACACTGTGGATGAGGTAGAATAGATAGAAATAAATAGGTTTAAGTTAATGAATAAGGCGAGAAAGCTATTCCAAAGCATATGTACATGGACATGCTGGCTTCCTTGTTCTACCTCCTTCAGGGAGAGGAAACCAGTCTTTTTCAATATACCTACTTATAACACTGATATCCACCCACCACAACACCTGCTGAGGAAGGCTGCCCTTCCCTCAATATGGCCCCAGAGTCACTCCTTGGTCCAACTGCCTGGGCATCCCCAGGAAAACAACCTGTGTGTGGTACTGTGAATGGAGATTCTTGCATGAGCTTTGGGTAAACAAAGACTCCTTGGTTGGCAGAAGTTCCTCGTTACTCTTTATTAATTCCCCCTCCCTCCTCACCCCTCCCAATTCTGTGTACTGTGTGAATTATAGCCTTCCCTCTGCATAATGTGATTTCATCGGTGGCTGCTTAATGCTTGAGCTGACTCTTGCTGTGTTTATCTTAATGTTTCCCGGAACACTGTAGTGCTTCCTCTGCCTGACAGTTTCTCTTGTTTCTGGCTCCTCAGACCTGACCAATCCCAGGGTTCTAGCCTGTTGTATGAGGTACAGGACTCAGCCCTTAGAGCAACCCCTTAACTGAACTTCAGTTTTTTCCTGATCTTTGTAGTTCAAACCCATTTAAGAGGATAGAACCAAGGACATAGACTCTTTTTGCTTTCAGGTCTTAATGTCACTCTTCTATGAGCAGTCAAGGGAAAGGCCCCGGGATGGGAACCACAGTGTTTCTAGGAAGCAGGATCTGAGTTTAACCATAGAATGATGATAATAGCGCCCACATCTCATCCTGGAAGTGGCATGTACCAATGACTGCTTAGCCATCATCTGTTGGCACAGGAGGAGCACAGAAGACCCAGTTTAGACCAAAACTCTGGCCTTCAGTGTTCAGCTCACCCTCCAGCCACTTTCTCCAATCTAGACTGCATATTTACCTTACTCATTGTAGTTCTCAGTAAATACTTATTGTCGTCTACCTTACATGCCAGGCTGTTAATACTCAGACTGTTCCAAGGTGCCAGAATCTGAAGAACTCTTCTCTGAATATAGGAAGAATCCCATCATAGCCTGAACCCCACCCCCCACATACAGATGCCTCTATCCCTGTGAACCCCTTTGCTACACCTCCTGTTCTCCATTGAACATCTAGGAAAGTTTATAACAGACATAGAAATAGATGTCATTATATCAGAAACTGGCAGTCTCCACCATAAAAAGCCTTTGTGATTGACTGACAACTTTGTAGGGACCAGTGCTGGAAGTGTGCATATAGTATAGCAGGCATCTTAGCTCAGCACATCATAGTTGCCTCCTTTTTCATAGACGAGAAGGATTCTTGACCCCATCTCCCCCTTTTCTCTTTTCCATTGACTCAGTGTATGTAACCCACAGGCTGCTTAATTCTCCACCAATTATCAGAATATTTAGGGCCAGACACCTAACCATCCTTCAAGGAGCCTCAACCCACTGATCTCTGACTTTGCACACTTTGTTACCTTTCTAGGGCTCTGAGGACAGAGCTGAGACCTGCAAGGAGCTCTGGGAGTTGTGTGTGTGCATGCACGCGTGTGTAGGAGGGAGGGAAGAGGATCTCAGAGACTGAATTACCAAAGACTTCAATCTATAAATAATTCGGGTCATGGAGTCCTACAAAAATAAACTTCAGCTTGAATCCTCTCACATAGCACTAAATGCACAGCTGCAGATGTGCACTCATTAATTCACTAGAGTTCAGAGGAAGCAGCACCAGAGGCCCCACCCACCTCTGAAAGATCAGAATGTGTATGTGTGGCCCATGTAAGCACATAAACACCACCTGTCAGATACACACAGAACACATATGATATACCAAACCAACATACCACACATTACACACAACATGACAAATAGATGTACAACACTACACACAGACACATGGAGAGGCATACACATCACAAAGTATGCATATGACATCACATCATATACACATTATATGCACAGACACATCACACACCAAACACATTTACAGCACACACATACACACATCATACAGAGACAGAAAGACACACACAGCAAATGCATGTAGATCACACCAATTCCACCAAACTACACACATGCAAATATGACACATATCACACATAAAGATACATATGTGCACCCTTCTACATATCAACTATCTAATATGCCATTTGTGTATACTCACATGCAGTTACAGATATACCACACACCCACACACACATACCATACATAACACATGACACACATGCATATACCATGTAAGTCCAGAGTTCTGAGCCAGAGCCAGCCAGTAATGACCTTAGGACAGAAGATGCTGTAAGTCTGCTCAAGCTACTATGGTGCCTCATCATGTTGTATCTGAACTCCCTTCCTTTCCTAAGTGCTAAGGTCCTAGAAACCAGATTTTCAAAAGATCTGGGTTCAACCCCAGTGATGCTGACTTCAGGTTTGGTGTACACTTCACATTTCCCATCCTAGATCTTTGCTTAGGCTTCATCTCCTCCAGGAAGCCTCTCCTCATGGCTTCCCTCAAGGCAGATGGACCACCCCACCCCATCCTAAATTCTGCCATTTTTGTAGAAACCACGTCTCTTGAGGTTAACCTTTGAATTTGTGAAGATGACTTGGGCTTCCATCCTGTCCCCATCTTCTCTGAAGAAGTGAAATATCATTTATTAGTTTCCTTTGCCCCTTAGTGCAGCCTGGCTCATAATAGGCATGTAATAAGTAAATATGGGATGGCACTGAAAGTCTTAGTGAATAACTCTTTTCATTTCTACAATATCCTTTTTCTGCTGAGAGAGTAGAGTAGCCACTCTAATCTGGCAACTACAATAACTATTTCATAAACAAATAAAATTGACTTACTACAAGCAAGCCACACACCAGTTAATGCAAAAGTTGGAATTAGGCTTTGCCATCACCAGAACCTCAGGCCCTAGCAATGTCTTCAAACCCATTTTCCTCTCTAGATGGCCAAGATGATCCCTAGTCCTACTGCTGACCAATAGCTCTTGAAAGTCATCATCACCACTGTTTCTGCTAACAGACTGCTAAACGACATGGACAGGCTCTGTAATAGAGTTAACTAGAAAAGAAACTGATACACAGGGGTTGAGAAAACATAGGTAAGCCAGTCAGCTGTGCCTGCTGATCTGAATGGGATGTTCAGGGAAAGGGGTTGTCATTCATTTCTGTACAGACACACAGCTGATTTAGAGGAAAGAAATAATAGTGTTAAAGTCTTTTCTTCCCTGCCCTTGCCCTCCAAGAACAGACACTGAATTTCCCCTGGGCCCTACCCAACACACTCTTGCCCCAAAGCCAGCTCTATTAAACTGAATTTTAGTCCCCAAGTAAATCCCTCCAATTAGATGCTGAGTTATTTTGTCCCTTAGAAAAATAGGTAATAGTCCTACTGGGATTGGGGGAGGCCTGAAAGGTGAGAAAGTAGGGGACACTTGGCTTCCAGGTCTTCTATCTACTCTGCTAAGCTACTCTTGTCCTCTTGACCCTGTCATGTGAGAAGCCTCTCACCCCTGGCCTGTGGTGGAACTGCAGCTCCATGAATCCCCTTATCTGTGTGATCATGAGGTCACACAACTCTCCTAGCCTCAGAATTATCGTCTATAAAATGGGAATTAAACTAGGATTGACAACAGAGGAACCTGTAAGGGTAAATTACTTTATTTTTATTATGTTTTAAACAGTAAACAGCACATTTTAAGATCTACACAACTGGTAGCTATTAATAAATCTGTCAGGTCAACCGCAGCAATCTGAACCAAGTATGTTGCCCTGCCTTCAGGCAGGGTTACACCTAAATTTGAAACAAACAAAGTAGCCGCACTGAGAACCTGAAAAGGTCTTTGGCCTATTAGATATCTACAGTTAGGTTTCCCTATAATAAGGGTTCTTACTGAAGCACCCCTCAGTGTCCTTGTATGAATTTAGGCACATTTTTGTCTCTTACCGTAGTGAACTGAGTCTTAAATTGTATGCTTTCTGAGCCTTGAGAAAGCAACACAGCCTGGTAACGTCTACATGGCCATCAAGGTCAAGCTGTCTCAGGAGAGGTACTGTACTGCTAGAAAACATGCTCAGATGGCCTGGCACACCTTTCCATAACTTCCTCTTCTTTCCCACCTCAGCTTTCCCACTGATGGGATGACAAGAACTTCTTATGTGGTCTGCTCTGATTGGATTAGATAAGTGGTCTATTTCAACTTATTAGTGCTGTTTGGTTTATTCAGACCTGGCCCTGGTTTGAATACAATACTAAAGAAAGCTGTCACTTGTGGGAACACCTCAGACCAGACCAAATTGCTTGGCTTTAAAAATCCCACTTTGGGGACTGGAGAGATGACACCACACCATGGTTAAGAGCACTGGCTGGCTCTTGCAGGGGATGGAGGATCATTTCTCAGTACCCACACAACAGGTCATAACAACCTATAACCACGGTTCCCAGGCATCTGGCATCCTCTTCTAGCTTCTTTGGGCACTGCAGGAATGAGATACACAGACATACATGCAGGCAAAAATCCCATACATATAAAATATAAATATGAAAATCCCACTTTTATCCTGGTATACCCCAGCAACTTCCTACCATTAGCCATCTTGTGCCTGGTAGTAATGAAGGACAACATCGTAGGTAAGAGCTCCCTATTTGCTACTGAGCAGTCTCTGTGTTAAATGTATGCATCCTCAACTAACTGTCAAGGCCCAGAACCTTGAACCTCTGGAGCTATTTAAGAATGTGATTCTCTGGGTCAGATACTGAGTGGGCAGATTGTTTATTCTTGTTGCTCACAGAAAGTTTTCACCAAGTCTCAGAGAGGTAACTCCCCTGAAACTATACCATGACTTATCAAACGTCAGAAGAGAATTACCCAATTTCCAGACCCACACTCTGCCCACTTAGTGTGCCACCTCCAGGGGGAAAGGCATCTGCGCTGGCTAACCTCCCACCTCCAGCAGGCCTACCCCCTTCCCCGCCTTCTTCTCTCTGGCCTACGAGTCCATCTCCATTTTCTCTGGCCTTCTTTGAGTTTCTTGAAGGGTTACATAAGCCTGTGACTGATAACGGGACTAGAGGGTGTTTAAGAACGTGTTGATTTCTTGACTAATACTTTTCCTTCAAGGATTTGAGCAGAATGAAATATAGCTTAGTTCAGAAGAAAATATAGCTTTGCTCAGAATCCTCTGTTCTAGCTTGGTTTTTGCTTTGGTATTTGAGAGTTACATAAACTTGATTCTGGTATCTCTGGTTCATTAAATTATTGTGGTGGCAGACAGGAAACTTTCAAAGTATTTCACTAGGTCTCTGGTACAGTGGAAACATAAGGGACCAGCCATAGTGAAACATAGCTGCATGTGTGATGCACCTTGTTCTTGGTGCAACTCCAGCTTTGCATGGTACTACCTGGTTCAGGGCCTGGCCTGTTGTATTTGTTCTTCTTTCTTATGACTTTGTATTCAGACAATGCTCTGGAGCTCCTAGCCAACCCCAGATGAGTGGGGAAGGTGGCTGCTCAAGCTGACAAAAGGCAAACAAGCTTCCGGAGGCAGGATATCCCAGGCCTGACCTAAGGGGAGGGACTGCTTCTGCAGCTCCTGAGTGGAGCCAGAGCCTTAAGGGGATAGCTATCTTTGAGAGAAGAATTGGTATGAGGGTAGGGAAATTTCCCATTGAAGATGGCCCTGTGCTGACTCAGGAGCCAAAGTCAGAGGACTCTATGTCATGGAGACAAAACTGAGCCAAGTCAACAAGAAGTCATATAACCATCCTGTCTTTGCCTCAGGCCCAACAACTTTTGTAACTTAGAGCCGCTATATTTTTGTGAAGGCATTTAGAAATTTAAGCCTGTTGATCCAAATGAGAAATCTGATTTGAATAGTAAAGAGGCTCCTTTTCATTGTTGGGGGTGATACCATGTGGAGACTAGTGATTAGTTCTTCCTTCTGCTTAAATCTTCAGGTGAGAAAGTATATGTTTCAGCCCTGTAACCTCATGACTGATTCAGGGCTTTCCTGGGTCATATGAAAATAAATGCCCATGCTCATCCCACCTCTGCAAGGAAGAGCTTTGGTAACAGTTGTCAAATCAACTGCCTTTAATGAAGAGAGACTCCTAAAAAGTGATAGAAAGGGGTAATTGTGGAGCTTAGAGGAAAGAAGAATCAACCCACAGAAGAAGCAATGGTTAACTAAAACCAAAGAAGGATAGCAATGGCTAAAAGAGTACTCTTAATTCCATTGAGCTAACCGCTGAAATTTCAAGCCAGAGGTCCCAGGTCACCAGCCAAAACAGTAGCAGCACAGTACCCAAGGCTAATCCCTAACCCAGTTTCTGTCCTTGAGATACAGGTATAGGGCCTCAGGCCATGAGGCACCCAGCGTCAATAGGCTCACAGTCTACTCACCCTCACCTCCAGCCCATCCCAACAGGTGCATGGCATAACCAGTCCTAGGCCCCTTCCTTGTGCCGCTCTTGGGAAGTGCAGGGGTGGAAATGGTAGTTCGCATCCCACTCCTTCAACTCTAGTGAATCCTGCTGCTGACCTTCCCCACCCAGCCGGGCAGTACTGGGTTCTCTGCTCACAGTCTTTCCATGTTACTGTGGTATTAGGCCCACCGTGGGCCTTTGAGATAACTACATCATAGTGTCCCACCCTTAGAAACTCTCAGAGTATCAGGATTACGTGGGCAGACAGAAGAGAGAGTTAAACAAGAACAAACAGAAAAGGTGTAGAGGACAAGGCTATTCTGTCTATCTTATAGAGAAATCTCTTGATCTCACTAAAGAACCCAGAGTCATCTGTCAGCTGGTTCACAGTTCATATCCTTTCAAAGGGTGTTTCTCAAGCATTCCCGTGCCTGTCACCATCTGTGTCCCAGCCTCATGTGGGTCCTCAGAGGGATACAGGGAAAGTAGAAAACCATATCCACCTTCACAATGTTAATGACTCTGCACATATTGGAAGCAATTAAAGAGCAATCCAAATAGTAAGTCAATACATGTTAGCTAATACATATACATACAGTGAGCAAATCAATTGATTATAATCTTAGGATACATGTCTAATAGGAGAAAAAAAAAGGCACCAGCATACGTAATTAATTCTCAGAGGGCAGGGGCCTGCCCAGGGGAGGAAAGACTTGAGTCAAAGGTATATAGGTAGAATGGGAAGGGAAGCTAGGGTAGGAGGAGTAGGGGGTGAATGACAAGCTGCTGCTATGGGATGGAATTGTGGGTGGGGCCCATTCACACACACCAAGGGCTCCTTGCCAACAATTCCTTACATAAAAAATTCTTTCCTTAAGCACATGTGGGGCTCAGCCAGATTAGTCTTTCTCCACCTTCTATGCAAACAGCCTCAGCATCACTGGGAATCTCCCACCAAAGCAGAGGTTATGGTCTGGCTCAGCCACACACTTCCCATCCCCTCCCTGCAGTTCTGAACAGGGCAGAATTAAGAGCATTAGGTTATCTTGCTGCTTCTCAGCCTTGGCTGTGCCTTTGCCTAGGGCGCTTTTAAACCAGGTGATACTGCCTGGACCATACCCTCAAAGACTCTGACTCATGGGCCCAGTTCTTGAAATTCATATTTTTTTTTAAACTCACAAGATAAGCTCAAGTATGTAGCCTGGCAGAGGAGCCTTAGGTAAATGACATTCAGGTCCTTTTTGTTTACTGTCCTGGGGTAGAACAAAAGAAAAAAAGCATATTTCTTCTCCCTGTGTCACTTATAAATACAGTCAACTGACATCTAGGGGCAGGAAGATTTCTGAGTTCTGAAATCTTCAGTCTCCAAATGATTGACAACAAGTTTTTTTGTGCTTCCATGTCAGCCTAACCCAAGGGTACTATATATATAGATACTGACTCTCCATTCTATCCTTAAGTATGCATATACACACTCACTTGCATACACACTTCACAAATTCTCTAAATATATGTAAATGCACAGTCAGAATCTTTCATGTGCATTCAAACACAAATCAACCACCAGTTGGAATCCCAGACCAAAACTGGGTATGGTGATGCATGATATACATGCTTTTAATCTAAGAATTGGAAACACTGAAGGTGGAGGATCATGAGTTAGAGCACAGACTGGGTTACACAGTGTAACCTCATTCCAAATAAGTGAGACAAGGAGACAGGAAGGGGGAAGAAAGAAGGAGGGGGAGAAACAAGGTAAGAGAAGAGAGATAGCACAGGAGATCTCTAGCCCTGCATACTGAGAGTGATTGTGAATGAATTAAGAGTTTAACATAAGTAGCACTTCTTTCCAGAGCAATGATCTGGAGGGGTAGCAACTGTCTTTTGTAAACCACCCCTCCAAGTGGAAGCAGATGGTCCCTGGGAAGGCTGACCGTCAACACTTAAAAGCAATTTGTTTTTCTTGCAGATTCGAGCTGATGGTCCCCCCCATGGTGGGGTCCAGTACGAAATGGTCTCTGTGTTCAAAGATGGGAGCCCCATCCTCCGGGACATGGCCTTCTCCATCAATCAGCTCTACTTATATGTCATGTCTGAGAGACAGGTAAGTCCTGACACAATCTCTCCAAACTCTAGAAAACCTCTGATAACCTATCAGAGAGGTAGAGGGGCGATGCAGGGCCAGCCTCTTCCCGGAGGCTTCTCTCCAGGCCACAGCCCCTGTCTGGGTGAGTGATAAAAAGCTCTGCAAGAAAAAGCTAGACTGAGCCCCCACAGCATGGTGTGATTAGGAGGTAGATTTACTGCTCCTGGGCCCACAGAATTGGCTGCTCATGGGAGCCAAAGAGGTGTAAATAATCTAGGCCTTCAGGCTGGGCTGGCTCCTAGGAGACAGGACTGAGATGGGGCTCTAGAAGGAAATCAAATCTTGTCCTGAGTCTGGGATTGGATGCAGGATGGAGCTGGTCAGTTCTGGAAAGCTGAAACTACCTGCAAAGATTTGAAACCCCAAAAGAGAAGCCTCAATACTTTGCTAAGGAGCAACTGAGCAAGACCTATCTTCCTAGACCCAGAATGGAATTATTCTTCAGCTCATATTTGTTTTTTTACATGTGTGTGAGCAGAGGGAACTATGGGAAGGGAAGGAAGCAGGGATGGTGAGGTTACCAGACCCTCCGAGGAAGGAAAGTCAGTGATGTGCTTAGCCATGGCTGGCTATTTTATCCTCTTGATCAGGAGATAACCATGATCTGTAGCAGCCATGGTATTATCCTTTTCCTGAGGACAAAAAAAGAAAAAGATTGTCTCAGAGCTGAGGTTGCTGGCTGACTGGAGAAGACAGCTGAGCTGGACCACTTCACTAGGTATCTCCTGTGTCTTTCTTGAATGTTCTTCAAAGACTCCAATGTCATTGGTCAACTTCACCTTTCCCAGAGTTCTGTGTGCTCTCTTTTTAAAGATAAAGAATCTGGATCAAGGGGTGACAGATAAGGGGATGCACGGGAATGAAGAAAAGGGGGTGGGTGCATGGTGGCATTAAGGAAACCAGTGATGCAGCTCTAACTTGAAAATTACTTCTTGAGACTAGATGACACAGATCATATGCTAATTGCATGCAAATTACATCTGGATTCTCCTGAGCCCACCTGTCTTGTCTACCTTTATTTTTGTGGCCCCTGCTATTGAGGCATAAACAGATCCAGTTCCAAACTTACTAGAATTAATGGAAGTTTTGCCAACCTGGAGTGGGTAAAGCAGTCCTAGAAATAAACATTAGCCTATTAGGCCAATAAAATAGCCAATGGGTCTTGGAAAAGTGTTACTGGAAAGATAATTATTAGGAACAAAGTACTGGGAAAATAACAGAGGAAATGAGGCTTGGTTGCTACCCTTAAATTGATTACCATCTAATGAGGGAGACATATCCCCAGAGATCTGTACCATCAGATAGATTTCTATGGGTGCTTTGCATTTTCCTCCTATTCTTTTTTTTTTTTTTTTTGGTTTTGTTTTTAAGGCAGAAACTTCTTTGTATTTATTGGAGGGAGTGCATGTATTTATGCATGTGTTATGTGTGTGGAGGCTAGGGACCAACCTCAGGTGTCAATCTTCTGGCCCCATCCACTTTGTTTCTTAAGACAGTGTCTTTCACCAGCCTAGAACTCAACAAATAACTAGGCTGACTGGTTTGTAAACCGCATGGTTTGGCTTGTCTAGGCTCCCTACTACTAGGGTTATATATGGGTACCTTTCTTTTGTTCACTTGGGTTCTGGAGGTCTGACTCAGGTCCTCATGTTCGTATGGCAAGCACTTACTGATTGAGCCATTCCCCCAGCCCCCAGAGAGTTATTTTTAAGTGAGAAAGTAGATGCTTACCATTCAAATCCAAGCACTACATTTTAAGAACAGTCACAAATCATCAGATCCTCCTGCCCAACATATAACACCCTGTAATCTTCCGCCATCACCAAAATGCTTCTGCAGAACTACCTACAGACAGCAGGATGGAGGGACAGAGAGGTGGCAACAATGGAGCCAGGTGAAACAGTGGCCAAACAGGATGAAAAGACCATGCTTTGGTAGTATTTTCAGATATTCTGTATGCCTAAGGACCAAGCAGATCACTCTGGGCAAGAACATTCACTTGGATTCCCTGAGCCTATTGATATATAAAAGCCAAGGCACAGATAGCAATGACCAATGTGAGCTTATGTTGACTGGGAAGGTGCCAAGCCAAAAAGAAAAAGGTAGCATATCTTTCTCAGATAGGATGCTTTTTGAAAACATAAAATGTAGGCAGAAGAGGATGTTATTCAGTGACAGAGAGGTTGCCTGGCATGCTCAGGCTCCAGGTCCCATTCCTAGCACTACCCAGGTGACTTAGAAAAGAGGCTGGATCAGAAATGAGGCTGTTGAGTAAGCTTCAGGGTCCATAATGAGCTCTTGGTCCATATCTGAAAGCATCAGCCCTAGCCACATCAAGTTCTCAAGTATTTTGTTTATAAATATTCCTTCCTTCTTCCTGTCTTTTGTGTCAGATGCCCTTGTTATAGTCAGAACCAGACAGATTGAGCAGCAACCAGCCATGGGGAGCTGAAATTGGAAGCCTTTGGGTTTAATGCCATGGAGCTGAATCTGGTCAAGTGAGATATTAGTAGGAGTTCCCCATACCAGTGGAGTCGGGCAATCAGAAGGCTGAGTCTAAGAGGGATGTGTGGTGGACCTCAGAAGCCTATCACCTGGGGAGCTATAAATCATGCCGAAGAAGTAGCCTGGTGCCTTCAGCAGGGGTTATCCAGGGCTGAGGGCCAAGAGCAGCTCATGAGGCCCATCAGTCTGAGGCCATGGAGCAGAGTATTGACACGCAGCATGGCCTCGTAAAGGGCACAGTTTAATGAGTGCTAAGAGGGCAATCAGTAAGAACAAAGTCAGACAGTCTGTTTTATCTCCCAGTGTTTGCCATTACTTTTCACATTATCCAACAACCTTAGCTTATAAAAGATGTGAATCAAATAATGAGAGATCTCTGAAGCCCCAAGTCCTGGGTCCCAATCTATAATTTTGTAACTGAGTTGCTTTGGACAAGTCACTTAATTTCAGTGTATCTCAGACAGGAAAGTGTGAGATCAGTTGAGATAACAAATGAAGACTCTCTTCTTATTCAGCATCAAAGACCACATACTTACCATGAGGACTCCATATGACCCCTCCAGCCCTCGCTCTCTCTAATCCCATTAGTGGGTATGTAGAAGTGTGTGGTTATTAGGATGAAGAAAATAGCACATGACCCAGATAGCTGGTCTGTTCTGAGACAGGAGGACCAGATTCTGGAGCCTCTAGTCCTGACTCTACCAAGTTTCCTTGGGGCCTCTTAACTCCTCGGGGACTTGGAAAGGCAAGCTTCCAAGACAGAGATGTTATTCTAATTCCAACATTCCCCCAGATCTTAACAAGACTTAGCAAGGGCTTGGGCTTGGGACTTTTAAAAATAAGGTTGGAAGTATATGTATTTTTATTATTGCTGAAACTGTGTTTTTCTTCTACTCTTCAATATTATTCTTTTCCTATATGTCTTGGAGAGTCCTTGTGTTGTCAAGTCCTTAGGAATGACCCTGGGGTTCTGGAAATTTTTCTTCGATATTTTTTACTCAGATTATAATGTGTCTATGTCATGAATTAAAAATACCTTTTTGCCTGTTATTTGGTGAATTTTAGCTGGTTGTTTCTCTTTTCATTTTACTCTCTATGATATCTTTGGGCATTTCGGGAGAACAGAAATGATATTCTAATGCAGTGGTTCTCATGACCTGTGGGTTTTGTGACCCCTTTATGGTTGAACGACCCTTTCACAGGAGTCACCTAAGACCATCAGAAAACACAGTATTTATATTATGATTCATAACAGTAGCAAAATTATAATTATGAAGCAACAATGAAAATCATTTTATGGTTGGGGTCACCATAACATGAGGAAGTGTATTAAAGGACGTCAGCTCTAGGAAGGTTGGGAACCACTGCTCTAATAGACAGAATGATCATAATTAGGTTATTTGTCATGAAGTATCTCTTCTGCTACTTACAGTGTTTATTGAAACATACATCAAAACTTTTCTAAATTATTTTTTGGATAACTTCATTATACTTTGAATTTTATTTTATCAGTTTCAGAACACATCTGACACATAAATCAATTTCATGTTCTTATACAAGTACTGTACTCAATAGCAGCACAGGTGTGCATGACATTAGACTGCAAGATCTTTCTGAAGGAAAGATGGATGCAGCCAAGTGCTCCTATGAGTGTCTTCCCTGAACCATGATCACTATACTGAGTAGTAATTTGGTAATCAGTAAGTATTTTCATGGGTCAAGAAAGCATATGTTTCCTGTTACTGTAACAAACTATTTAAGACTAGGTAACTTATAAAGTGAAGATGTCAGTGGGCCAAAGTCAAAACAGCATGGTTCAGTTTCTAGTAGGGGCCACTTGAACCAACTAGTATCTTCCCAAGGACAGCACCTTCAAATATCTAATTACATACCACTATCTGTTCCCTTAAAGGCTCTACAGTACTTTATAGCTTCTGAGGCTTGTGGTTCAGGCAAACTCAAGCCATATCCAGACTTGATGGAACATGATGGAAGGGTCCTTTCCATAATTTTACTTTAGAATACACTATGGGCGATGTAATCTTATGTCTTTCCTCTAACCTTCTGTTCCCCCATTCTTTTCCAAAGATGTGGTACCTGTTACATCCTTGGAACCATGTGAGGTAGAATCAGTTTTCCAGTTATGCCTGGAGAGGCTTCCCTCTCGGTACAAAGCTAGGACTATCCAATCTAACACTCAGATATTTCTCTCTCTCTCTCTCTCTCTCTCTCTCTCTCTCTCTCTCTCTCTCTCTCCCTCCCTCCCTCCCTTCCCTCCCTTCCTCCCTCCCTCCCTCCCCTTATGTCAATTAACTAAATGTAATTAAGAAACAGTACTAGTAAGAAGTGTTGAGTCATTAGTGCCACTGCCTAACAAGTCAATGTTAATGTACTCTTAATGGATCTACGGCTTGGCCCGTCCCAGGGGGAGACTTAGAAACAGAATTTCAGTCCTACTGTTAATTGTCCAGGTGCTCCATCAAGAGAAGGCTAGCTCTTCCCTAGAAAGCTACCTCAACTTCAGCAGCAAGTCAGCAGATGTCATGAACATGAATACAACTTGCTCCCAGACCCTCAGTGTCTAATGGAAGTAAGTCAGCGAGTCTGGGAACGTTAGGCTGGGAGCCAAGTAAAACAGCTAGCAAGATGAAAAGAGAGGCATAGCTTGCTTCCAACCCAGCTTGTCAGGCTGGCCACTCCCAGAAAGGGAATACCACTCTGTCCTCAGGGTAGATGGGAAAAGAGTGTAGGAATGGAAGCAATTATTCTATTTTATACTTTAATTAGATTGAATTAGCAGAGGGAATAGAGGCATAAAATGATCCAGCGAAGGGTGAAATGGAAAAGGAGAGTCACCGTGCAGAATGGCTCCATGCAGGCTGGAGGGAGCCTTGGGAAGAACAGAGGGCTGGAGATGGGTGACGTGAAGGTTTGGAGAGGGCTGGGGCTTGGGATTCTACCCTCCATTTGGGGGCCTAGAGAGGACAGATTCCATGGAGTTTAAGATCTGGGGGTGTGTGAATGATACCACCATTGTACAGCCCCTTATGTAACCTGAAAATTTATGTAAATTTCTTCTAAGCCTCAGTTATTTTACCTGTGTAATAGGTCTAATAAAGCAGTGTTCTGAGGATAACAGACATCATGTTCCTGGTGTGTATCTAACACGCAGTCTGGGCTTTCATTGTCAATGGCATTTTTAATAAAACTTCCTGGTCCTTCAGAGAGGACCAGAAGGGTTTGTTATACACTACAGCCAGATAAAGCTTTGCTCCCAAGAATGGCTTGCAACCTGCCATCCCTGCTGCAACCTGCCATCCCTGCTGCAACCTGCCATCCCTGCTGCAACCTGCCATCCCAGTAGACCATAAGAAGTCTCTGGACTGGCCAAACTGGGCTACATTCTCATAATCTGGTATTTATTTTTAAAAGCCAGCAATGTGCCAAAGTAGACTAAACAGTCCCTCTCTCAGAACACAGAGAGGCAGCCCATATGTGAGGCCAAGAGGCCAAAATGTAAGCGTCTGCGTAGAGGAGGGAAGGGTTTCCAAGTAGGTTGTCCCTATGCCATAGGCCACATATATGGACATCTGGTTTCGAAGGGACCCTTCAGGGGCCTCTCCAAGTATGTAGCAAAGCCCCAAGCTCAGTAACAAAACAGGATAAACCTCTTCTGCCTGTGAACACTCAGACGCAGTCCAAGTGCCCTTATGTTACCAGTGGTTATTGGCACACTATTCTGTTTACTATATTACAAACCACCTCAAACTTTATGGACGTAACACAGACAGGTTTTCACAGCCTTGGGGGATGACATAAACAGCTAGGATAACCAGAATGATGGTAGGAGGTCTACAGAGAGGGCTCAGCAGAAAACATGTACTGCTCTTGCATAGGACCTGAGTTCAGTTCCCAGCACTACTGACAGTCAGCTTGCAACCACCTATAACTTCAGCTCCAGGGGATCTGGCATCATCCCTGGCCTCCGTGGGCACTGAACTCACATGCACACACCCGCTACCCACCACCATACACATACATGAAACTTAAAAATAAACGAGGGGCTAAGACTGTACTTTTGACTGAACTGGCATAAATCCATGTTCTTTGAGCATCCTTACAACCTGGCAGTCCCAATACCGTTTCTGACAAAGTCTCTACATGTTTGACATGTTAACTGTCGACTCTAAGAATGAGAGACCCCATTCAAAAAAAAAAAAAAGACAGAAATTGGGTTAGCTTTGGAAGTCTTCTCATCCTTTTTTACTTGCCTCTTCACTGTAGTGACCATCTTCCCCAGAGATGTATGTGTGTCCATAGATACAATTTAATAAACAAGGCTAGGGAGTGATCAACTGCATTCGCTGTCTGCCAGGGCCATGGACCACAGAACACCAGAGCTGGCCAAGACTGCAGAGATGGCCTATTCTGATCCCAGATGAGGAATACTCTATGGGCACTTTTAATATTACAAGCATCCAACACTTAGATCCAGGGTCAACAGAAGTGTGTGAGGATACACCAATGGTTTTCCATCAGGCCGCTTATTGTCTGAGATTGCATGAGTCCCCAAAGAGGGCCACACCAATGTTTTTAGCCCTGAAAGTGCCTCTGAGAAACAGACTCTGTCAGGAGCAGGTCACAGTGAAGGAGCATTCCTGGTCAAAGCATGGACCTTCCTATGGCAACATTGTCCCTGCTCTTAAGCATAGCTCTCCCCTCTGGTACAGAGAGGTATTCCTCACCCTGCCTAACTGCAGGATATTACACCACCCTGTCTTAAGAAGTTCATAAGTGGTAGAACAATGAGAACTTCAGCCTGGGTTTATCAGACATAAACTACAAAGGACCCCCTTCTAATGGGGTAGAGAACTACTCTCCTGTCACCATCTCTGCCCCCTGCCACACACACTCTTTTCCCCCTGTGGGTTTGGGGACAACCTGGAGGTCAGGGCAGTCTCCTGCCTGATGAGATGGCAATACCCAGTCAGTTTCACCAGAGAACCAATTTTGTTTCACTGGTTTGGAGGAGTCCCTTTTGAATAATTAGTAAGCTGGTTCTAGGACCAAATATAGAACCGTTTTCAAAAGAGCTGTGTTCATGCCTGGGATATTAAGCCTGCTACCTATATTCAAAGCAATTGAATTTCCAAGCCCCCAAATTTACCCAAGGACCTTGTAGAGGAAACAAAAAAAACGTGAAGAATTGCACTTCCTGATCCCTTGTCCCTTGCATCCTGACAAACTGTTAATTTTGGTTGTGGTTATCTGTTTAGTCCAGGGGAGAAGATTTCTCCAGTGTAGACAGAGCATGCCTAAGTGTGGTTTTACAAGGCAAACAGTGTCAGTCATCAGCATCCCCTTTTTCTGATCTGAGAGTCTTGTCCCAGCTACCAGGGGACATGAAGACAGGGTTGGGGGTGGGCAGGAGAGTGGAGCCTGAGGGACTTGATGAATTATGGAGTTTGAGGATTAGGAAAGTGAGGATAAGAGGGTTTCTGCTGCACTTTTGGGTTAGAATGTGTCACTTTCAATCCAAACCTTTGGCGCACACATGTTTCTGCTTTGGAACCCCATGTGGCCTGGTAGCTAAGTCTCACTCAGATCAGTGTCTTTCCCAAAGAAAGGGCAGAATCCTGCCTCCAGGAGCACAGTGGCCTCCTCCCCCCAGGTTTTGATTCCCTCATCACCAGCATCAAGGAGCCCAGAAGCTGACCCTGATCATAGTTGGCCATTAATATTCTCTTGGAGCATTTTTTAAAAATAAATGTTTTCACCTGAGGGAAAAGAACTGCTAACCTACCCTATTAATCAGACATTTGGATTGCTGTATTTTAGAGAGAGAATCCTAGCCTCTTATTTTAAAGTCCTTTGGTTTGGAAAGACGCAATTAAATACAGTGTGCAGGCTGGACAGGCTGGGGCCTGGGGACTGTCCTCTGAGCTTTGGCAGGGACTTTGATTTCTCTTTCTAGTAACTGCTGATTGCGGACACCCTGACTGCCCATAGTGATGCTCCAAGGACAGGAGGATGAGAAATTACTGGATCTTAATTTCAGATGCCCAGAGAAAGGACTCTCCTGCCCTGGCTATAATCTGAGTCATCAGGAAAACCATCAGGGCTAATGCTGGTTAACCTGGCTCAGCCCAGCATTCCTCTCCCAACTTAACCGTGTCTTCGTTCAGCTTTTGCAAAAGGAAGCACTCACTGGTTGTGTGTACAAAGTTTTAATTTAAAAAATTTAAAACAACCTAGGCCCCAGAGAGTCACTGAAGATGTTCCCAAGAGTCAAATTAAACTGGGAGAGATTTGCATGTCATTTGCATATACAGCCTCTTTCATTCAGTAGACCATTAAGTGTCTACCATGTATAATGCATAGCTTTGTCCACTGGTAAGTCATTTGCATATGCAGATTTGGACAAGGCTGTCTTTCTAAGGAATGGTCCAGCAAATGTCTTATAAATAGGTCTGCCCTGGAGATAGTTTCCTTATGATTTCTTCCTGCTCTTTTCACTACAGCAGTGCTATTAAGTGTCAGTTTTGTGTAGAGAGGTAAAAAGCAATATTCTTACCCTAGGGAGGGCCCTCAAATTCTGCCGGTAAGGAGTGGAATGTCGGCTACAGAGAGAATGTGGCCAGGGTGCTCTGCGACTGAGGCGACTTGAACCCGCCAGGAAGTGCTCTCACCAACGCCTTCAGGTTTAGAGTCTCTAGAAGAGATCTCTTTGTCTTGACACAGGGGTCCGGAGCTAGTTAGCCTTAGAGACTGTCTAGAGAAGGGCAGCCCTTTGTTTCATAGAAAATGGGACCTAGATCTCAGAAGTGACTTTGAAAACAAAGAATACACCTTTAAAGAGGCTGAGCGTCACCTACTATAAGCAGTTATCAAACTTGGTTAAGTCCAGCTCCACCACTAACTGCACTGAGGCACCGGGCAAACTGTTTCACCTCTCTGCTTTAGTAACCTCATCCGTAAGTGGGCACACTTGTGGGCTCTGCTTGAGTGTCCAATGAATTAATTCAGTGAATTAATGCATTAAAAGCACTCAAGAGAAGCTCCTGACATGGCATGCCTGCTTAATACATGTTAGCATTGTAGTTATGGTTTTATGATTGTGTCCCATGCCTATCACCAGTCCAAGTCCTGCAGAGCAAGACTCAACTTATAACCACACCCTAAGAATAAACTCCCCTGGCTGCATGGTCTTTCAGCTCTGTTTTATTTAAGATGTGTTGAAATCTAATATTTATGCCAACGTTTTTCTTCTTTTAGTTTACAAACATGACCTCAGCTAATGAGTATTATTTTCCCAGCCTTTTCTATAGATAAGAAAGCTGAAATTAAGTCTGGCTTGTTAATTTGCCCAGAGCAGCAAAGCTGGCAAAACAGCAGTGTTGGGCCTCTGCACCAGGCCTCCTCAGTGGAAGCGTCTTCCCTGTGCTGAACACAGTGCCCCCTGCTGTGCCTGCTCCCATCCTGCAATTTCTCCATCAAGTGCTCCAGGCTTCAGGAAATGCAGGCCCCTCCTGACCTGGCACTCCAAAGGAGGTGGTAGTCTGTGTAAAAACCCAATTAAAGAATGCCAAAACTGTTTCAGAGCCCAGACTCATTCAAGGGACAGCAGAAGAAATGTCCCTGAACAGATAAAAAGCATCCTGTTTGAGGAGGTTGGTGCCACTGCCCTGTGTACTGTAAAGCAGAATAGTGTCCTTCCAAGAATACTCTCTCTTCCTTATGGCAAACTGAAAGAAAATTAATCACCTATGTCAGACCAATAAGGAATGCAAGACCCCTGGAGGTTTAATGTGTAGGGCTCTACGGGTAGAACTGTGAGTGAGGTGCAAGTCTGGGCAATAGTAAAGCCTTTTGCCTTCCTGCCTTTCCCATCCCCACCAATGCTATTCAGAGACCCCCAAGGTGATCCCATGGCTCCCTTGTATATCCTTCCACCCTGTCCTCAACCTGGCTTACTCAACAAAAGAAACCCTTGCAAGTAGAGCAGATGCAGAATACAAGAAACAGTTCAGTCAAGCCTCACTCATCTTCTAAGGTACCACCCAGGAGTGAACCAGGTGTGCCAGGATTCACGCAAGCTGGTCCCTGCTAGAATCCTAAGACTCGGTAAGGCCTTACCAAGAAAAATCATGGGGGTGGGGCAAAATGACACCCCAGAACTCAGCCTTCTACTGCTCAACCCTTCCCAACACTGACACTACTGTTCTCAGTATTCAGTTTTAGTTACTGAATGTATTTGATTTAGACCGTAACATGTAATGCCACTTTGTATTTCCAATTAGACTTCAGTTAGATACTGACAGTCTTATTCGTTTCAATCAACACAAAAGAGGGCAACACCAGAGGAACTGTCACAAAAGAACTTATTTCTATCGGCCAATGGCTGGGACAGTGATGTGAAGATACAGTTTCAGAGGAGCACACTCATCAACCAAAGAGAGAGGGAGGAGAAGAGGAAGAAGTCTGCAGTCCTGGGCTTCCTCCAGAGTAGGTGTGCAAGCTATAGATACAAAGACTCTGTATAGGGACCTGGGACTGGAACAGCATAGTCTACCCCACAAGCTTCTCACTCAAAGAGGTGTAGGCTCAGAGATATTCTTGGAACTTTGATCCAGACCCTATGAATGATGTCCTTGGGAGGTAGGAAGCTGATCTCTTGTGAGTTCTTCAAGTAAGACCTCACCCCTCATCCAAAAGTGGCTAGCTGTGCAGGTTCACATAAAAATAGGAACTTGTCTTCACTGCCTGTGAGTCTAGCATATTGCTTACACAAAATGATTCTCTCTAGAGCTGTCCAAGAGAGAATGTTTAGGGTCAAACTCAGGTCTGTAAAGGAATTCAAGGGATGGTAGGTAGAGGAATGTCAGAAGATGATGCATCTGCCTTGTGAGTCATCTGGGAGGCTGAGTCAAAGCTAATCACAGCCTTAGCTTCCCCACTGTGAAATTAATTCTTTCAAAGGGCACACTGTGCTTGGAAGCTAACCTGGGTGTGTAAGTATGTCCATACTCTTAGGTACTAGTTTGAGGGCAGTGACTGTCCCTGTGTGGATGAGGAACAGTATCTGTCCTGAAGAGGTTTTTGTCTATGTTATTGCAGGGGAGTAGTATGGTTTGCATTTCTCCTCTAAGACTTAGATTTCATTGTTTCAGACCCAAACTTTACTGTGTTTCTCTAGATAGCCCTTTGTTCTTTCTCTAAGCCCAGTTTAGAAGCCTAGGGTCTCTACTTGGTGCTCTGTGGTTCAATTCCCTGAGCATTTGCCAACTCTGCATCAGGTAACCTTCCTTACCAGTTCCTGCTAGCCGTTCCCACTTCCCACTCCTCTCTGAAAACAGGTTGGGGTTTGAAATTGCCAGCAGATGGAAGAACACCAGTTGTCATCAGCTGGTGACAGCTTAGGAAGCAGCCCGGGTTCAGCTTCTATCCTTCAGGCAATGTTTAAAGATGTAAAGGCCAGGGTGGATAGAGGCAGTGGAAGGAAGACTGGAAGGGAGCCTTGGGCAGAGATGAGGTCTGTGTCTTAGCCACTCAGTTATGAAAAGGCCCACCCAGCAGCCACAACGGGCTCAGATGCTCACAGTACTGAACTTGTCCTCGAAGTCACACATGCACACAAAGAGGGAGAAGTGAGCAGTGCTTGCAGTGAAGTATGTACACAGCTGGCAGCACAGCAGGCTGCTCCTAGCTTTGAGTCGGAGAAGGCTTCCTGGAGGAGGGGATGCTCTTGTTGGCCCATAAAAGGAGAGAGTTCACCCAAGGGGCTAAGAAAAAAAACTTTGAAGAATGCAAAATCAGAATATTTGAAATATTTGAATAGCGTTTCCACCGACGATTGTTAACACTGAGGAAAGGTTAGGAAGCATCGATCCTTAGGGAACTGCCATGGCACATAAGTGTGCAGGCTTTCAATCAGCTCTGTTTACTACCATTCCCAAGATGAAAGGGGTCCATCCTAGAAAGATGTGGCTTCAGGCTTCCCAGCTTCAACAACATAGACTATGGAAAGAATCAACCATGTACCCAATACAAGGATTATCAGTAGGGTTGTCCCTGGTACAAGCCCTTCATTCCAAGCACCTTCAGGCTCCTAGACAGGTCTTGGGTCTCAGTGACATCATCAAGAGAAAGATACCAGTATTGATCCATTACCTCCTAGACAGCCCTACTGTATGAACAGGATGGCTTCTAGTGATGCCAATTTATGGGATGAAGATAAAGATGTTTCCCCTTTGCCTTTAGTCCCTTCTTTTAGTGATGTTGATGGTTAGTGAGACCTTGTCTGGGTAGATTGCATCTGTTTCCCCACGAGATGACAATGTTCAGTAATTATTAGGTGATTGATATAGGCTGGGAGCCAAAGAGACAGAGAAAGAAAGCTGTTATGCAAGAAGGTTTCCTAGGGTGGCAGGAAGGTCCTTGTAAGCAGGTCATTCTGTATCCAGATCTGACCTCTACAATTCTGCTTTTCCCTAAGGCCTGGATTAGCCTCTATGCATCAGTTTTCTCTTCTGTAAAGTGGGGACAATGATAATGGTCACCATTTTGATTGCTGGAGAAATTAAATGGCTGATCCATATAGGATTTTTGAGACAGCAGGTTCTAAGCTTATAGAATGGCTGCAACTCAGGCCTGCCTGTTTCCCTGGTTCATTCCTGAGCATCCTCTCCTCTGCTATCAAGTTCCCAACAACTAATAAGTTGCTCGTTTTTTATCCTGAAGTCATCTGCCAGTTGCACCTATTTTCAGCCTATGTCTTAGGAGACAAGACTAAGGAAGGAAAACAGAAAACCATAGAAGCTCATTTGCCAGTTGTCAGAGCCTGCCATCAGCAGAGCTCTCCTGCTCCATCTCCTGGGGTGCCAAGAAAAATCAGCCTGACCTTTGATTTACTGCTCAATATCAGTCTCTTGCCTCTGGGTCTCTCTCCCAGTGCCCAGCCCACCCCCAGCTTCCCATCCCTCATCAGCCTGGTACTCTCTTCCTGAATCCTGTTCTTTACCAGGCTGCAGAGTGGGTGAGCTGATCTGTGTCCCCTGAGCATCACTGTTATCATGACCAGACTCCTTAAGTCCATGGGTGCATAACAGATTCACCAGAGCCACTGATCCTGTCCCAGAGCCCATTTCACCCAGGATGCAAAGTGAAGCAAATGCTAGCAAGCCACGTGCTTCAGCATTGCTCAAGAACTCAACAGCCTTGTTCTTCTTCTTCCCATCCTGCATCCTGCAATTTCTCTATTAAGATTCACAAAGCACACCCTCCCTTTCATTCATGGGCCTTCCGCATCTACTCTCACATCAGTCCTACACCTGGCTGACCTGCTGTGGCCAGCTACTATTTCTACTTCTATGTCTCTTTCCTCCTTGAGTCAGCCTTACTTTTCTGAGCCACTTAGACTGATGTGTGCAGCCAAGGAGCAGACAGTAGAGGGTGATGACAGTGGTGTCAAGGACATTAAGTAACAAATGTACTTACAAGAAAACATGACATAGAGGTCCTCAGGAGACCAGAAATGAGCCATTCAGACCTGGCCGCAGGAATTAATTGTATGTGTTAGTGTGTGAGTGTGTGTGTACAGTATGTATGCATATGTGTATATACAGTGTCTTTATACAGTGTATTTATACATATATGTGTGTACAGTGTGTATACATATGTGTATATACAGTGTGTATTTAGTGCATGTATACATATGCATGTATACAGTGTGTGTATACAGTGTATGTACGCATGTGTGTGTGTGCGTTTTACAGCATTTCCAAGAAATTCTGCTATTCTTCAGGCCATTTACCTTGGTCTTCTCTTGGCCCCTATTACCTGTATTGCTAAGACTTCTGTCTTCCCATCTGAGGAAGAGAGTTTTAAAACCTTTGTGCAAGTCAGCTTCAGGATTTTCAAGCTCTCTTTTTGGACCTGGCTGTGAGCTTCAGTTTTCTGCAGGGAGTGATTTAACCTTCATTTATTCATCAACAGCCCCTCCACCTTAACTTCATTAGGGAAGATTTATAAAGGTGCTGAATTAGAAAGGTCACCTGTCCCTGGGCCAGAACGTGGTGTGCCTATAGCTCTTATGAGCTTCATTCTCAAGATTCATTCCTGAGATTGGGAATGAGGAGGACAGCAGCAGAAGTTAGCCTTGTGTTAGGTATATGTGAAGCCTGGCTCTGCCACCCCCAGGTTGCCTAGTCTTATAGGTCCCCAAGGGTCCCTCGAGGAAATTGCTAATAGAAGTAATTGAGAACTGGTTCCACTGAGGACTAACAGGGTGGCATAAAGAGTATCCTGGGCATACAGCAAATGAAAGAAATAGTAGCTCTGATGAAATGTCTCCCACTGTTATGGACAAGCCCTGGCAGAATCCCCTAGTCACTTCAACTATTTTCAAGGGGCTGTATGCAGAAGTTTCTCCTGACATCATCAAAGGACACAAAACACACACATTCCATATCTGAGGTCATGTCTAGAACCACAGGAGATACTTAAGACCCACAAAAGACCCAGGGAAAATCAACCCTCACGCTTGGTGAAGTGAAGGTTGCTTCCCAAGGCCTAGAAGATTCTGTAGGGTATCAAGCTGAACTACCTCCTACTCTCTGCTGTAGCAGGTATCCGCCTCACATCACCCAGAAGTCACCCATCCTCATGTGCCTTGCCTCAAGTCCCTGCATCCTATGCTGTCACAGTGACTGACCATCTTAGCTCATGGAGTTCTCTCTACCAACCTTCCTAGAAGAGGACCAACAGAAAGTAGCCTAAGGAAATACAAAAGCTTTAATCTTGAGGAAAAGCAACGCCCTTGCTCAGTACCTCCTTGTCTTCTACCTGGGCACCAGGCAGAACTCAAATCCATTCCAGTCTGCCACCCAGGTAACCAAAGTCTTCTCTGACCTTCTCTCTAACCTTGATGCACTTTTATTCTTCCCCTTCTAGGCCCTAAGTAACAAGGGGACCAGATAGGCCAGGGACCCCATTCTCTTACGTTGCCATCTGTACAGCAAGACTCAATCAGGGTTTGAGAAAACAATTTCAGTAGGAAGGCAGGTAGGGCAAACCTATTCCATGTGCCAAGTTGAGAATATTGGGTTTTAATATGATCACAGAGGATTACAAAAATTAATTTTATTTTATCTAACATTGTACGATTTGGGGTTTCTGGGATTCAGCATGCAAATTTATGCTCCCAGTGCAAATTGAAGCATGTCTAGATTAATGGAGAAACCTTAAGCACCTCCACTTTTTCCAGAATCCTATTTCCCTTATAGGATTACCTATTTGTTTGCCAAGGATGCACCCAAGACTGAATTTCCAGAGAAGAGGAACTCTGGAACAACAGAAATCTGATGGTGCTCTTCTAGACAGGGTGCACAAGGGAGTCCCAGGGTACTGGTGACAGCCTTCTGAACAGGCAGCCTAGAGACTGGACAAGGGCTTCCGTTAGTCAGTGAAAGGCCTCTACTGCTGCTTCTGCGGTCCAAAGTAGGGGTAGGTGGTAAGGATATTTCCCTGGGATGCCAGCATAATGAACTCTCGATATAATGAGATGCCTAGGGCATTGTTAATCATGCCTGACCTTTTTAGAGCAGCGATATTGTATTGTTTTATTTCATGAAATAAGACCCTACCCAAAAGGCCATTTGATATAGTTATTTTTATGTTTGGAAAGGAATTTGCTCCTAAAATTAATTTGGTTGTGGGACTCTCATGGAATCCATTAAGATGGCTGCAGGTACTAGCCATTGGACACTTCAGATAAGAAGTGATTGGCATTTGTCAAACTGTGTGCTTGCAGGCCGTTTCCTGAGTTCTTCCCAGTTCTCCACTATCACCTTGCCATGGTCACAGCCTCCAAGCCACTGTGACTAGTGGCACTATCTTGGACTAGCTACCAGCAACTCCCCTCCCTATAATTCAAGCTAAATCAATATTGAAAGTTCTAGGAAAGAAAGATGACCTCAAACATACAGGAAGCATCTTTAGCTGGGTTTTCCTAGGCATATCTATTAGTCAGAGGAATTTCTGGTTCTACTTTTCATGTTTTTCAATTTCTTTTTACCTGTGGCCCTAGACTAACATCTAGTGGCCACAGGGCAATGCTGTTAGACCTCATCATGGAAAATGAGGCTGCACACAGCCTGTAACTGTTTTCTATCTCACATGTCTCTCAACTGGATGGAATAGATACCCTGCCATTCCTGCAGTTCTCAGGAGAGCTGCTAAAGGACAAGTTCATGCCACTTCCATTATAGAACAAGTGCAATGGGCATTCCTGATCCTTTCCAACCAGTTGCTAAGGTGTCCTCCATACCACCTTGGTCCAGAGCTGTTGCTTTCTGCCTCTTGCATCCTGAAGCTGCAGCTTTAGCACATAAAATTACTTTAAACATAAGCAATGACAGATAACCATTAGAGGAGAATCAGCCTTTACACTGTAAAAATTGAGCTGGGAATTGTCACTTTTAAGAGCTAAGAGAGAGACATATGGACAGAATACCAAGAGAATTTTATTTGTCTCTCAACATTAAATCTAAATCATAAACCACACCAGGCAGTCTCACATTACAGCCTATTTTGTTCTTTCTTTGTGAAAAGTGTGCACAGGCTATAAACAGCCCACACACAAAACACAATCCTTTCACAGTGCTTCGGTTTCCCCTGTGGTAAAAAAATGAAAGACCCCCAGCTGCAGGATCCCTAAGCTGGCCAGTTAATGACCAACTTTGATGCAGTGAGGTTTCTGGGGTGAACAGTTGGGTAGCCTGCAAAATGAAACACTCAGATGTGGGTCCTAAGCTCTTTTCCTGCAGCTTTGAGTTAAGTAAGAAGTTACTAATAGTTATTAGAACATGGATGAAATTTAAAAAAATAAAACATTGTGCTAAGTGAAAGAAGCCAGTCACATGTTGGATGGTTCCACAAGTAGGAAGTACATAGAATAGATAGATAGAAAATCAACCAGTGGGTTTCCTGGAGTGGAGAAGCTAGAAACATAGGAAGAGGAAGTGACTGCTCATGGACATGAGCTATCCTTTGGAGAAGTTGTGAAGGAACAATTTCTAAGATTAATTATGGCATTGTTTATTTTATTCACAATACCATAAATGTACTAAACACTTTTGAGTCATATACTCTTAAGTGAGTGAAGTAGCCATAACAATAAATCATTAGTATTGTTAATCTATTATCATAGTTATCTAAGACTTACTGTGATTCTCACAACAACCCTCTAAGGGAACAGTCCACTGCATATACAGAATTATAGAATACACTGAAACTTAACAAGCAAACTCACGTGACCAAGAAAACCCAGCTGCCCCAGGGCAAAAATTAATCAAGCTTTCTTGCTGGCCCTCAGTGCACATTCTCTGAAGCTCTGTTGACCCAAAACTTCTGGACTGGGTTACATTATTTATTGAACTATTCTAATAGAACAAATATGATGGGGTTCAAGACTTCAGTAACTAGGATGCCATCTGTTGGTCTGATACTTATGGACATTTGTGCAATATATCCTTATGGTTTTCATTAAGACTCTAAGCCCATTTAAAAGTCTGTTTATCATTTTTAACGCCTCTGTTAATCTTGGTTAGTCCAATCCTTCTTCAAGACAAGCTGAGGGAGATAGCTCCTAACGGCTCTTTTCTTCTCACAGTTGTGTGACTGCATGACAAGGAGGAATAATTAGTTAGCACACCAGTATGTGCTGAGTGTGTGTGACATGAATATGGGTGGGGAAAGTCAGTGTGGGTGTGCGTTGTGAGAGTATATGGATGTATATTGTGAGTGTATGGTAGGGATATGCATGTGTTTGTATACCAGCTTGAATACATGGAGTACATAGGTGGGTGTGTCAGAAGCCCTAACATATAACTTTTCTTTAGAAGCACAGTAATTCTTGGATTAAGACCTGACTATATGTTTCCAAAGCACAGAGACTGTTTCTGAGCTGATCTTCCAGTATTTATTGACACCCTTTAACTGACAGAGAGTTGCTGAGGGGAGGGAGCTGGGTAGCTTGGCGCTAGAGGATCCACTGGAGTTCAGTTTCACTTCCAGGTGACCCAGAGCCCCTGATCATCTCTGTGGGGATGGACACTTCCCTAAGGAACCAACAAGAAAAGAAGTGCAAGCAAGAACATCTTTTTTGCATCTTCCTCTCCCCGGAGCATACCCCACAACCCATTTTCACTTTGGCCTATGGTGTTTTCATGCTCAGAACACTTTGCACCCAACCCTTTCTTAAGTCTAGCCTGTTCCATGGATGCCTTCTTGCTCCCAAATCCACAGCTGATTGTTGACTCTCTGCACATCCTGCTTCCTCCTGGAAACTAAAAAAGGCACCGTAATATTTAGCAGTAAAAGTATTCCATCTGGGTCAGTGAAGTAGAACCTCTGGTATACTCACCAACTACATTTCTGTATTCTACTTCTTTAGACACTTTAGGATTAGGGTTACAAGATATGATGACTCAGACTGTGCAGTGCACAAGAGTTTTGGTTAAGAGGGAAATGGGGGCTAAAAGAAGGCCCTTACCTATCATAGCACTTAATGTACCTAGAGAGTCACCTTTATCAAACTGTTCAAAAGTACCCTGTAGTTTGGTGGTGCTCAGTAAGCTAAATCACACTGCCTCGGACCTCCACTAGTAGCCAGGGAGAATACTTAGTGAGAATACTTATACAAAGAATACTATCTACCCGAAGCCTCTGCAGATAAAATCCAGGTCCTCTACCCTACCTCAGAAAGTGCTGCTTTCTCTCTGATTAGTGCTACTCCACTGCCACCACCTCTCTGGATTAGGACCCCTAACTGATCACTGTCATTCCACACTGACCACCACTACTCTTCTCTGGCTACTACCACTGAACTCTAACGACTGCCACCACCCCTACAATTAGCATCACCCCACTCTGACCACTGCCACATCCTCTTTGATCTCCACTCAGTATACATGCCCTCTCCAATCCTAATTTTCACCTTGTCGCATCTGCCTTTGACGTATCCCAGTCTTCACGTCTGTTGTATCCTTCTGATTAGGTAGTATGATCCAGGAGACGAGCGAGCACGTTTCTGCCTCCTTTGCTCTCAGTCACCCCTCTGGCATTTTCAGAGACTATGCCCCATGGGGATTTTATCAGTTCTGGTCATACTCTGACCTGTCAGCTGAAAGTGCAGATGCCCAACTCTGTGTTCAGAGCCATATACCCAACTAGAGACCTCTTTCCCAAAATGCCAAGTCCACCAGGTGTCTAGAAACACATGGGAACATCCACCAAGCTCTCTCCAACTCTAGACTTCCTTGTGGGGAAATGTCTCTAAAATTTAAGGAGGTTCTAGAGAAATTGAGCCAGGTAATTCAGAGTGTTGGACAACAGAAATAAGAAATAACCAGTCTTCTACTAGATAAACCTCTCCTAGTAGCTTAGTGAACAATGTATTTACTGTACTCTTTTCTGGAGCTGCCTTGGGTCTAGGAGAGGTAGTATATGGGAAGACAGCACCAGAAATATAGTGTCTCATTTAGTCCTAACACTAGCTCTTGCTTCCCTTAGAGCAGTGTGTTCAGTCTGTCCCAGCAAGGAATGGGATCTCTCTCTGCCATTGCAGATGTCAATCATCACCGCCACCTTTTAGCCTTCTTAGCTCCTTCTCCTGTTCCGAAATTGAGCACGAAGCAGTCACTACATAGCAATACAGATGCTCAAGTCTCTCATGCCCAAAAACGATAATGCATCACCCGTGGTGCGTGGCCAGACTGAACCCGATTACACTCGGGTGGTTAAAAGTCCAGGTCTAATTAGAGTTTCAGGGAATCAAGCCATTGTATTATTAATGATTCTCTGGCAATGTTCTGATTAAAACAGTAATTTTAATAAACACAGCTCAATGCTAAGTGTTCACTGAGCTCCTAATTACATCAGTTATGACTCCAAAATTATTTAAAATTCTGCTTTTTTTTCCCCATCTAGACCTGGCATGCACCAAATAAAATACTCAGGTGATTTGGTGATTATTTTCCCCTAATTAATTTCCTAAGTACTTTTTTGTAAAGAAGGGGATCTTTTGTCTCCCATCCATCTCTTCTAAGCTTCCTTTACTTCTTATCATCCCAAGGAGGCTTGAAAACATAGATTACAGTTCAAGTAGCCATTGACAAAAGTCAGGAAAGCAGTGAGGAATACAAAGATTTTTGAATAGTCCCCACCACCAAGAGAGACTATAAAACTCTAACATGTGAACACGCAGACCTGACCCTGACCGAAGGCGGCACCCATAAGGCTCCATCAGCTCATCTCAGCCTTGCTTTCATTTTGCCAGGAGCAGGTGTCTTATTGAAGGCCAACACTCACAGCTCCCAGAAGACAGAGACAAAAGAGCCAAAAGGCCACTCAGGATTAATTCGGAAACTCTCTTGAGTCACTTTAGTGGATAAAGACTATGTAACCAATTCACTTCTCAGAAGACCCTGTGCTCTGAGAAGGACTAGGTTTCAAAACCAGCTAAGAGCTGATGCCCAGAACTTTCTTCAATCTAAAGTCATTTTATTACAAAGTTAGCAGTACCCAGAAGTAACAACTGTCCACCTGATCCATGCTGCAAGTCTGGTACTGAGCAGTGCTATGCCCTCCTGCAACTCATTTCCTGTGGCTCTCGTGGCCACATTAGTTGGAACAGCAATCATTTGTTTTATATCTTGCCACTAAGAGTGCTGTAAGATACATCTGAATGTAACTTTGTTTTACTCCCACTTCAGAGGGTACATCTTAGAAGAGACATACAGATCTCCAATAGGGCTAACCAGCAAAAAGCTTACCCTGGGGTAATAAGATACCCTTAACCCTAGGTCTGGTCTTAAGCCCAGTGTCTTTTCAGTGTTAAGATGGCAGGTTCTGACCAGAATTAAATTGGATTGATGGGAGCTTAGATCTGTCTCTCTTCACACTACCTCAGGCCTTGGCCTGATATCAGTCTGTTCCCTGCCTACCTTCCATGACTCTTTTTCACACCTTACTCCTACTTCTGAGCTTCTAGCCTTAAACCCTCCAGAGAACAGGTCAGGAAGAGGTCAGGGGGTATACAGCTGAGAAAAATCACAAAGAGCTCCATGATCTCCAGCCAGACAGTGTGTCTGTTCTTTCATGGCTGAGAACTTGATAATATTGGGGATACCCACAGCATCTATAACTTCAGTTCCTACAAGGCAGGATGATTTTCCTGCAGATAACACCTCCCTGATTTTCTAAAGGTTCCCTGGTTTTCAGGTATCCTTCTTGGACAAGTTTCCTCCCGTGGTGGCCTGTATGGAGCCTTCCATGTGGGTGGGGAGAATAGTGACTTTACAGACGCCTGTTGTCACTTGGCCTCTTGCCTACTTCACTCCTGCCTGCTCTGTCCCAACAGCCAGGATATGCCTCTCAAACCTTCCAAGTAGTCCCACTGGTGTTCCCAGGCACGGTGTCTAAGGGCTTCCTCTAAGAGTTTGTACAGTATCCTCCTTTTCATTCTTTCTATCCTTTTACGCTATTAATCTGTGCCAGGGGACCCCGGGCAAGAGATGGAATCGTAAAATGGATCCCAAGCAACTGCAAACATTCTGCCACCATATAACTTACCTTGATGGATGTTTTAATTTTAGCATCCAATAACACTTACAGATGTGGAAACAGAAACTTAGAAAGGGTCAATGACTCAGTCAGCACCGCTGGTCATGTGATGAGGCTGAGACTGAGTCAGACTCTGCTAACCGTGACAGTTGTGTCCCTTGTATGAAATATGGGATTCTGCTGTTGAGAATATTGTCACCTCATGGATCCTAGGAAAATTCCAGGGGATTTCCATCAGACATGGTGGTCCTCAGCAGAGAGAGTATACTTGAAGAGCTTAACATAAAACCTGGATTGTTGGGCACAGACAGCTCAGTTCTCAGCAGGTATTGTTCATATGTAGCATTTTAGCGTATGAAAAGCTAAAGTGGACCAGAGGGAATGCCTCAGAGGAAGACAAAGGAAGCAGAGACCCAGGTACATAGATGCTTCTGGACTTGTGATAGGGTCATCCTAAATTAAAGATATACCAAATCAAAACTGCATGTAATCCTGTGCATAATGGTTCATACCTGTAATACCAGCACTTGGAAGACTGAGGCAGGAAGATTATCCACAGGTTCAAGATCAGTCTGGGCTATGTAGAGAGATTCTGTTCTATCATCGAAAGGATGAATGAATGAATGAATGAATGAATGAATGAATAAAAAAGGGAGAGAGAAAGAAAGAGAGAAAGAAAAGAATGAGGGAGAAAAGAAAGGAAGGAGAAAAAGAGGAGGAGATAGAAGAGAAAAAAAGAGAACAAGGGGGGGTGAGGAGGAAGAGAAAGAAGAAGATCCTAGAAAGGTTTATCCTAAATTTTCTCAGGGCACCCACATGAGCTTGCACTTGAACAAAACCCATCTCACACAGAACCATCTTGTAATGAGATGTTAAATAGCTCATGGACACACAGATGGGTGTTTTTGTAGGTAGATGAGGTTTTTTTTTTAAAGAACACATAATAAATACATATTTAAACCCACTAGTAACATATTTCACTGTGAAATACCAGTTGTCCACACTCAATCACATCTAACTGGGAACTTATTTTGCTGTCCTCTCCAGCACTGTGAAAAGCCTTCTGTGTATCACCAGTGTAGCTAAGATAAAAATTGGAAAGTTGAACATGGTGACTGTTGAGAACCCCTGCTTCTATATCATTGTGAAATTAAATCATTATAAGTCAGGAGTCATTCCTATAGGAAGATGAACATGGAGAGTACATTAGAGTTCTGGGATGCTGGGTTGAAGAAAACTCTGCTTCCATATGTATCATCTGCTAGGACCATCTTCCTCTGTTAAGACAGGCTAGGAACCTCAGCCTGCGTTCCTTCAAACCCTAGAAGCTAACCCCAGGAACAGAACAAGGTTAGAGATTTGTGAACAAGGATCCTCTGAGAACACATGTGTGCAGCAATCATTTCAAGTACCAATGTCACAGCAAGAAATACAGCTTGGACACCTAGAGGCAGAAACTGGAACTTGGCTGAGAAGTATGCCAAGACCTTTGTCAAAGGGAGTTGATTACAGACACCAAAGTCTGCCCTCTCCTTGGGTACTTACAGATACATTCTTACTCTGGGTCCCTGACTAACTTCCTCTTTGAATCCTTCCCCTAGCATGTCTGACCCCTAACTTCACCTTTCGACGCCAAGTCCATGGGAGTTTCTCCTTTAAAAGGGACTTGGTGGGGGCAAACTTAGCTTTATAAACTACCTTTCTCTCATACTTTCCTAGTGACTGGAAGTCTATAAATAAAGAGGGCAAAGCCAGAACCCAGGGCCTATTAAGTGGGATCCCAATATAGGTAAAGCTGAGTTCAATGTAATAAAGCTGGACTTGGACCCTGGGCAGGAGCTTCACTGGAGCCAATTCTAGACAAGGATCCAGGATGGAACGCAAGGATGGGAATGGCCAGGTAAAGGGGTGTCACTACCTTGTTACTCTACCCCCATCCACTATACCTTTCCCCTCCTTAGTCATGAGTTAGTGCTGGCTCTGTAAGGAACTAGGACATTGCTAATCCAGGCATTTGGCTCCCAGGTAGAAGATCTGTTTGAATTATTTCTTGAGCCCTTTTTCCTCAATCCTTCTCATCCCCTGCTTCCTATCCCACCTGCTTTCCCTAACTGAATAAATTCACTGTTGTCATGGAGACAACACAGCACCAGCATTACTAATTCTCTGTAGATCCCTCCAGAATTCTAAAGTAGAAAGGGTCCTATTTCTACCTCCCTATTGTTTCCAGCCCAGGAGTCCTGCTGGGAAGAAAAAGTATGGTATTTAAAGACACTGGGGGGTCTGCTTTACCCTTTGGCTTTCTCCTCACTCACCTGTTTTCCCTTCACCCATACAGAGGAAGCTTAACTTAATTTTCATTTTCATTTGGATCCTAGACACGGGTTCAGTGATGGGATTATGTCAGGAATCAGTGGTTGGAGGTGCTACACTGCTTTCCAGGCATAGTATTCCCCACTTAGGGTAGATAAGCAGTCCTAGCCCAGAGAGGCCAGGTGGGATGCTCAGAGACACTGACAACACTGCACAGCCAGAGCCTCCTGACACCTGCTGCCACCTTCAAGAAGACTGCTGTTGGAGAACGAGTTGGGTGACACCACTATTGAGCACCAACTGTGTGCAAGGCCATTTGTGAAAAGATGTCACATATGTCTCAAAGTAGGACTGATACTATTACTATCTCCATTGTGTGGGAGGAAACTGAGACTCAAGGAGGTATAAACTTGGTACCCCATAGGTAATGAGAGTAGAACCTGAACTAGAAATGAGGACTGTCTTCTGACTACTTCTTAACCAGCATACGTGGTGCCCACTGCTCTAGAGGGAGTTCCTAGAGAGGCCAAGGCCTTCCTGACTAAAATTCCAGAGAAGATCTCAGAGGGCTTCTGCTCATTAGAAGGTTGAATGGCACTGTTTGTGCCCAGAGGCTTTGGTACCCTTGTTCTTTCCTTCTTGACATTTATGAAAGATAGGGGAAATGTCTCTGAAAATCTCAACCAACTTTGTACTTCTCTCGGAGTGATAGATAGCTTTAATTACTCTGAATTACTCAGCCACTCTACCCTTCTCACCCAAGTCATTAAAAATAGATTTTCTTTTTGAACTGCACTGTACTCTTAGATCTAGACATAATCAGGAGTCTTAGGACATAGCCTCGGGTCAGGTCTAGGTCAGGAGGCTGTGTATTTCTGTAGCTGTGGCCAGAGGCTCGAGAACCAGTTCTGTGCTGCTGTAGTTTGTACCTCCTTTTTCTCAGTGGCGACGCTCACCACCCTTTCATTATTTAGAGGATAGACAGGGCCTTGGTGGCCTTTGCTTTATGAAGTTTTAGGGATATCTAGACATGATTATGGGTTTGTAAAGAAAAAAATCTAGCCATGAGGATAAACAATAATGACTTCTTTACATTAGTGGATGTTGATTGGTAGGAAAGACGGCTGCTAGAAGTAAGGACTCAGAGGAGCTCTGCCTCCTGGGGAGTTTTTAAGATCATCTGATCTGGTAGCATTACCTCACTTTGATATGGTTATCACAAATGCTTAGAGCCACACTTCTAATCACAGGCCAGGCACAAACAAAAGCATTCTTCTAAGAGACAGATTTTCCTCAGGAGACTCACATGGGTGGGACGTGCTCATGGCTCTTCCATTATGGTTCTGGTTAGGATCAGCTTAGAAAATACTTCAGCAGCAAACCTTCTTCCTCCCTGATTTGTCTCCTTCTTTAATGTCTTATCTCATTTTGTGATGTCTGACTTCTGATTCACCAATTAAAACATTTTTTAAGAAGCAGAAAAGTGAGTTGGGCAGTGGTGGTGCATGCCTTTAGTTCCCAGCCCTTGGGAAGCAGAGTCAGGTGGATCTCTGTGAATTTGAGGCTAACCTGGCCTACAAAGCGAGCTCCAGGACAATGACAGAGAAACCTTGTCAAAAAAAAAAAAGGAACAGAAAGGTATGCATGCAGGAAGGTCTTCCAGGAAGCCAGACCTAGAGCAGCCTGGAAGGAGAACCTTCCTTTCATTCTTGCCTTTGTCCTCTGCCTTTATGTGGGAAGCAGACAGAGCTGGACTCAGTTTCTGCCACCTACAAGGCATGTGACACTGATAAGTTACCTGATCTGAAATTCTGTTTTCTATTGGGAAAACAAGACTGCAAGCATGTCTCTATGAGACGACAATAGGGATAAATAAGATAACAGGCCAAGTGCTTGGCATGCAGTACTAGGTCAGTTGAAGCTATTGGTATATTGTTCTTGCTGCTTTATTTCATTCTTCAACCTGTGTTGACTCCTAAGCTCAGATCAAGGTGATGCCATCCAGCAGCCTGTGAGCCACCAGTGGGAGTCCCTAGTACCCCTCTTCCCTGTAGTGAGGAACAGATCCAAGGCAGAGACCTGTCTGGGACGTCCATACCTTTAACCTAATCACTGGGTGGCTTTGGATATCCAGTACTCAGTCAGCTTTGTTCCTGTGCCTGAAGAGAGAGACATGTTGGTGTTTTTGGATGGAGACATGTCAGGCCAAGGGGCCTGTAGTACAAGGTAGTTCAAGATTTGCCGGGAGGTACTGGTGCATGCCTTTAATCCCAGCATTCGGGAGGCAGAGGCAGGTGGATCTCTGTGAGTTCAAGGCCAGCCTGGCCTACAAGAATTAGTTTCAGGACAGGCTTCAAAGATACAGAGAAACCCAGTCTCAGGAAGAAAAAAGAAGAGCTGGGACTTAAGAGTGACAGTCCCATGCATACCCGAGAGAACCAGGACTATAGGCTGGACTGGTTCTTTCTGACCTCTAGTAGTCTTTTACTCTCTGTGAGAACCAGCAGGGGTAAAAACAGGACAGATCCTTAGCTGCTAGGTAGAATCTGCACTGGGCTCTCCATAGTGTTTTCAACAAATTGCAGCAATGCCAACAAAACTTCAGGCATGCCTGGCAGGAAAAAAAAAGAAGGATGCACCACCTACCCCATCAGCTAGCACCCCTGGGTCTCTGCTGCAAGTTGACCCATCATCTATCCCATCAGCCAGCACCACTGGGTGCCTACTGCAGGTTGCCTCCAACCTCCTGAACCTACTCAGATTCTGCCTCAGGTCTGGTCCATCCTCTCTTTCCTGGAATTGACTTTCCTACCCCATAGCAGGAACCTATGCAGCTTGTCCTAGAATGATAGTCCACTTAGTGTGAGACCCAGTAAAGACAGCTCTTTGGAACTTTAATTTTCTGTTGCATTTAGTATGAATCATAATATATAATAAAACCCAATGGCCTGCTCTCTGGAGAGTTGTACAGATCAAATGAGATCATTCTGTGAATTTAACTCCCTTTGCAGTATTGTTGTGACTATACTGTGGGTCCTTATCTACATAGCACCCAGGAAATCATTCACTAACATGTCATCACCCTGCATGTCAAGGATTTTCATAATTTCTCAAAGTCAGGGTTGGGATGGAAAAAAAAATAAGGAGAAAATGGACTCAGCTGAAATCCTACAAACTTGGAGTAAAATGATCTGTAGGAAGGGACACTACAAAAGTCACAAAGGAAGGAAAGAGGCCAGGGAGTCAGTTCCATCAGTTTCAGCAGCTATGTGCTTTGCCCCTGGCCCTGGGAACCAGAGCGTTGTTGACTGGGCCAACTGCATGCTCCAGCCAGGCTGTCTATGACACCTCCCACGCTGTCACCTGGCTCTCGGCCATAGAGAAGGCCTATGTTCATTTCATTGTGTCAGGAGCAGGGCACACATGTGGGGACAGGTGTCCCATCTGGCAGGGGGCAAGCAGATTCCAGGGAAGCAGAGGATTAGATGCCCAATGTTTGGGGAACAGCTTTCCCTTACCCTTTCCCTCCTGCTTTGTCTCTCACTTACATGGTCACAAAGGAATCCTGCAAGACTCTGAACACTGTACTCCAGCTGCTACCCCTGCAGCAAGTGCTGAGCTGCCGCTGTGGCCTCCAAGTCACTGCTATGCCTTGATTTTACCCTCATTATAGTATCTGTTCCCCTGCAATGGGTCTTGGTTCCCACTGAACTAAAGACTCTAGCAGGATAGACAATGCACCCCTTTTGTCTCACAAATTAGTATAGCCTAAAGGCTCATTGACCACCTCAGAGATGCTGGGATTCAGGCAAGATCTATATCGTAGAGGGTTTCTGTTTTCAAGTCAGGTGTTTCTCTAGAAGGTCCTTCCAGGTATCAGAACCATTTTGCTCTTTCCAGGTTGTCATACAGAGTAGTAGATGACCCTAGTGCTTTGGGATCTCCTACTTCTGTAAATTCTTGCATCTGGAGATGAATGTGTTTCCCTGTGGATGGGAACTGTCCAGAGCCTCTGCCCAGTGTGAGGGTGACCGTTCTATCATGGTCACAGGGCCATCTTGCCTCAGGAATGGTCTTCAAGAACTTGATGAACAAGGCAGATTCCAGTAGCTTTCCCCAGAGACTCATCCCAGAGCCAATCATAATCTTAGGATGTCCTTTGATGGTTGCCCAGTGTACTTAGTGGAGAGATCCCACACGCACACCCCATTGAGCCATTCCTACTAAATAAGGTCCCGCAAGATACCAAGGATCCAGGGCCCCTGGACCACAGGAGCCAAGAACACAGTGTGAGTCATCTTTAATTAAGAGTATTTCTTAAGTAAATGACTTAATAGGACAGTTATACTCATTAGAAGTACAATTATAAGACATAAGCTCGAACAGGAAAGAATGTGGAGTGGGAGGGTGGAACCTAGTCAGACGCAGTTCCTGGGTGCCTGGGAGGCAGTGGGCAGGCAGGGGCAGGAGATGATGCTCTTCTACGTGAGCTCTCCCATGCAACTCCTCTAGGAGCTCCTAAGACAACACAGGAACCTCAGATCTCAGCACTCACTGGAGGGGCTTTGGCCTAGTTAAAATGAAATAATAAGCAAACACAGATTAAAAAATCAAGGAGTGTCCCATAAACTCTGATTCAGTCCTGGAAAAGCCCCGCCCTCCACATAGTACAGCCACTCTAGAAGAAAATGCTCATTCTCCTGTGACCTGAGGCCCCGTCCCACCCGGTTCTAGCAAATGCAAGACAGCCACCTGGGACTCCACAAGACTTCCCCCAAAACCCCAGGTTTGAACTTGGTTATTTAAAGATTCCAGGGACAAAGACTTAAAAGAACCTAATTTCTCAAGCTAGGTATGGTGGCATACAGAAACAAGAGGAAAGCGATTTCAGAGCCTGCCTAAACTACATAGCAAGACTTTCTCTCTAAAATAAAACTTAAAATCTAATGGGGGGAAGCCCATTTCTCCCTGGACTTGAAGAGACCCCTAGAGTTCTTTTGTTTGCATCCAGACTCTTAACACATAACTTCCTGCCACTCCCCAAGGACTATCTGGCTGGGGGTGGAGTTTCCTGACCCCAGGACCTGCCATTTAAAGATGTCCTAAGAAACTTAAGTCACCTGTGCCACCTTAAGCACACCTGCAAACCATCTGGAGCGGTGGCACTGAGTGGACCTAGACTTTGTTGTCTAACCTTATGGTGATAATGTGGTTACAGTTCAAGGGGCATGCATTGAGAACCATAGCTCCGTGGTAGCCTCGCAGCCATCCTATTTATGAAAGATATTCTTTTGTGAATAACAGGATAAAGAGCTCAGAGACAATCTAACTCTTCTCTCCTTCCCTAGGCTTCCCAAGGGAACCCAAGCCTACCTTTCTAACTCATACCCTTGCCACATTGTCCTCATACAGGCTCTAGGGGACTCTGCTCTAATGGGTTGGGATCTATCCTTCTGAAATACATTAAAGATATTAATCCTGTAAGTCCCAGGCCATGACAGACTCACACAAAAACCTCCTGAAAACACAGGCAGACAGAAACCAACTGTTGGCCATAGACAGAATTTGCAGGATTAGTTGCCACTTCCCTAGTAGCTACATTTTAAACAGTAAGAAGATCTCATTTAACTTAATATATGCAAAACATTAATTTTTGAAGACGTCAATATCAAATTCCTAGTGTGATATTTGCTTTCATTTCCTTACTAAATCTTTATGATTAGTATATATTAGGTATTTATAGCACACCTCAGTTTAGACTAGTACTCTCAAATATCCAGCAGTCACAGTGGCGGGGCGGCGGGGGGAGCTAATGGTGATCCTATTAGTCAGTGCAGACACCACAGTCTTTCTTTTCTCAGAATCTCCTCGGCCTTTTTTCATGTTATCCCTAGAATACAGTACTTAGGTCATGTACAACTTGCAGTGATAGCTGTGTTTTAATGCTGTTTGGTTTTATTCTCCTGAAATGTGTACTACTAGCCTATATGGAGCACCAGATCAACAAGTACTAGCTAACAGAACTAAATGAAACTAAAATTACATGAAGGTAGGGATAGGGAAAGCCCACGGGTGCTTCTTACTCTAGGGTTCTCTGCCTAATCACTGTGACAGCTGTCCCTCTGGTTTGTGCCTGGCTAGGAGAACATAAAGAATAATGCAGGTTCTCAAGCCCACCCTCTTTCTAAGTTTCCTGTTTCACTTTACTCCGCCTTTAAAAAGAAAATCCCACCAGGAGGGCCCAGGAAATAGGAAAAATAGTTGTGCTGTTGGTTTCGTGTTTGGAGAAGAACAGGGTTTCACTATCTCCATGGCACTTGGCATGAAAGTGGGCTTTGTTGCTGGAGACACTGCTTTCATTCAGGGCCCCCTTTCCCAGCTGCTGAGAGCCGGGCTGTGTTTTGACAGACGGGCCGAATGCAATGCAGACAGTTGTTTTAATTTCCAGCCAGATGCAGACATCACTCACAAGGAGCCCAAAACCCAAAAAAGGGAAGGGCACTGGGCTGCTGCTCTTGGACCTTGCAGAGTAGACCAGAGGGGGCCAACAGAAGCCTGCTGGGCACTGGGGTCCTGAGAGATTGAGAATCATCAGGCCTGGGCTTGGGACTCATTTTTCCAGGAGGCACCTGTCAGAAAGCTATAGGTAGGTAATGCTGACTGTGAGCAGACTTCAAGGATTATTATTCCTTTATAGTGATAGCTGGATGTTGTCTTTCAACTGGCAAATGTTCACATCTCCAGCTGGATAGCTCCGTAGGACAGCATTCGCTGTACAAGCATGAATAACTGAGATCAGATCTCTATAATCTAGCTAACTTGTTGTGTATTTCAGTACACAACAAGAGACCCTGCTGCAAACTAAGTAGGAGGCAAAGACTGACACCTGAAATTGTCTTCTGACTATATGTGCACCATGGCAAATGCACGCCTGCATGTAGGCGCGCGGGCGTGCGCACACATACACACACACACACACACAAACATGCACACAATTGTTTTTGTTTTGTTTTTCAAGAGAGGGTTTTTCTGTTTAGATCTGGCTGTCCTGGAACTCACTCTGTAGACCAGGCTGGCCTCAAACTCACAGAGATCTGACTGGCTTTGCCTGATTGAAACTTTTTTTTTTAAAAAAAAAAAGAAACCATAGTCTCAAAGAGGTGGTGAGTAAAGTGTGAGAGATAAAATTCTTGGATATCCAAATTGTAATGGACCACAGCCTCCTTTCAGGGTAAAGTCCCTTTCATAGCCGCCCAGAGCAATATCACCCCTTCCTGCCATCCACACGATGGGTATATTTTGAACAAAGTGACTATTGAAAATCAGACAGTTCTGATTTTCTTATGCTGAGTCTTCTCATTCTGACATTGTAAGTCTGTTTGGTAGTCCATGATAGCCTCTTTACCTCTTAAATCACCCTGTTAGGACGTATAGGGCTGATTTAGAATCAACCCAAACCCTCAGATATATTCTACTTGAAGTTTTTAAGACAATAATTCCCCAAACAAGATTTAAAGTGTCTACTTTTTAAGCCAGATTTCCAGATTTTATGCCTACCTTCCCTACATCTTATTTCCTTATTGAAGGGAGGTTTGACTTTAAGGCAGAGCATGTATTGAGGTGATGTACTAAGGGTGAAAGAGTGAGAAAAGAAAGGCAAACTGTCTCTCCCTGCCTACAAGTTCAAGTTAGAATGAACTTCTCTGCAACTGCTTTTGCCCATGATAATTCTTTAGCTTGGAAAGTCGTGTGGGTCTCTCCATCTAAGATTCCTCTCTTCACCATTCTCTTCTTCCTTCTCCTCTTTAAGACTGAGTCTTACTTTGTAGCCTACACTGGCCTGGAATTCACTATGTGACCCAGGCTAGGTCACTTATGGATAATACTCCTACCTAAGTTCCCACTGAACTCTCAGGTGCTAAAATTCCAGACATGAGTCAGCATGCCCAACTGGATGCATTCTTATCGAAGACTCACCCTTAACCATCTTCCTGACAAATTAGCCAGGATACCCCTTCTCTTGAACTCCCAAGGCACTTAGTGCTAACACCAATTCTGGGTTCCAATGCCGAGCAACATACAGAGCAAATATCAGTTGGGTACTGCTAATTCCAGTGGACCGTTGGGCTTTGCTCGGGTTCAGTCTGTGCCATTTGTGGTGGATTCTCTGTCATTGAACTTCAAGACCACCACAGAGCTGACATTCAAAAAGCTTTCACTGAGTTTGTCATGCTAGGATCCATTCTGACCTTCTGGGAAAGATTTTGTGAACATGTTCCCCTCACATCTTTATCTCCTGCCAATGGCAGAACGTTCTGTCATTGGACCAAGTGTCATGTTTTCACCGGGGCTCAAACTTCAGCTAGTAGGTGATAGTCCTCTATGGCCCAACAAATGAGCTTGTATTTTTGTAACTCAGAAGCCTCCTACCCAGCCAACAACGGACACCTGAGATATGTCAAATGGAAACTCCAGTCTGCTAGCCCTTTTGCATGTCCTTTATTGTCACATGTACTGGGCAGGTGCAGGAGTGTGGTATCCATGTACATCAAGTTCAGGCCCTTGCCAAGCCCCTCCAGAAAATCAGGAGAGGTTTCAAAAGCTGTGCTTTATGAAGGGGGTGGGGGAACGCAGCCACTTGATCTGCAAATTCCCACTAGCCAGGCGAAGCAGAATCAGACAGGCAGCCCCTCTGTGGAGCTTCTCATTTTGCCAGACTTTTCAAAGAACGGGAGATTTACTAGAGAAACTGAATGCAGACTTCAGAGAATGAGATAATTGGATCCAGGTGGTACACTGGGTTGGCTATAAAGTACCAGTGCCATGCTATGAATATTAGTTGATGGGAAAAGTTTCTCCCCCCCACCCCATGTGTGCTGTGCAGGAAGGATGTCTCAGCCCATGCCCAGCTGAAAGCTCTTCAGAGATGAGTTTGTGCCACTCAATAGCCTTTCAGCAGAGTGAACCATTTTTAACACTTGCCAGGCTCTCAAAAAGACACTGGTGGAAAGAAGCAACAGGCTAGAGGATTTCCTTTCTACCTTTAGCAAAATCAGAGTCCTGAGCTACCATTCAGACACTCTCTGGTTAGAGTTAGCCCCTTCGGACTCTGCCAGCAGTGATGGGGACACCTCGGGGGCATGGGTAAAGGGGAGTTTTGAAACACGCCTTCAAGTTGTCACAACCTGACCTTCCCGCGCTGCCTTTCCTCTCTCTGCCAGGTCACCAGGGTCCCTGTTGAATCATGTGAACAGTACACAACTTGTGGAGAGTGTCTAAGCTCAGGGGATCCTCACTGTGGCTGGTGTGCCCTGCACAACATGTAAGTGTGTGGTGTTCCAGAGGTGGTCCCAGCATGCAGAAGACTGGGGGTTTCCTGGTCTGATAGACTGGACAGTGGAGGAAATTCCCTCTTCTGAACAGTAAAGATCATAAATGAGACACGATGTGGAAGACAGGAAGAGGCCACACAATTTGCTTCCTGAATTCAGTCCTTTGCTCATCTTCTCAGCGACTTTGAGACCACATGATTATATCCTCACATCACTGTGAGAAATCACAGGGTAGCTGTAGAATCCCTAAATTTTCCAAAAGCCTCTTGCAGTGACTGGACAAGAAGCTAGGGTAAGGCATACAGATCAAATGGTAGAGCACCAGAACTTAGAATTCCCACTCCAGCTAACTGCTGTGTGACCCTAGGTGGGGCCCCTGACAACTCCAGGTCTGCATTTCTCCTTTGCTAAACAGGGAAAGTGCCTATGTCACAGGTGAATAGTGACACCTAAATGAAATAATAAGTGCTTTGGAAATAAATAAGAGGCAACACAAATCAAAATAATTATTAAGGACTCTGTACCCTTGGGAGGACCCCTCTGGCCTCATTATTTCATGATTCCAAGAAATCTGCATTGCATCCAACTGGCCTCATATCCCTATTCAGATACATCCCCACCATTGAACAACAGCTCAATAGAAATGCAAAATCACACTTAAACTTCCTAATTCGAAGAGCCCAGGGGAAGAGAAAAGGGTGAAAGCCCTAAAGCAGGGGCCTGGCTAGGGATTCTGTTGCCCAATAGTGTTGGAAACTCCATGGCGCCACGCCAGCTACCAAAGCGTCTCTATGAAATGTGCTGGGTTTGGGGTGGAGGCGGAGGCAGAGGGCCAGAGTTCAGGGTCCTGCACAATAGCTCTTGGCTTCCAGCCTCTGCAGCAGGTGTTGGGAGGGCTCTGGAGGGAGGGAGGAAGGGAGGCTTCACAGATGCAAAATCTGGACTGGATTTGAGCCCGCTGACAAAGGATTGAGTCCTTATTTGGGTTTTGGAGGCATGAGACTTCTCAAAAAGTTTTACAAAAGCGACCTCAACAAAACCTAGACAGTAAGTTTCCGTGTCAATCAGTCAGGTGGTCAAGACACTAGAGCTATCCACTCTGCTCCAGGAATGGAAAAGCCAGTATATTTGTCTGCCTTCTGTGGGGCTGACTCCACAATCTGCTGGCTCTTTCTCTGAGGAATTTGACAGCTCACCCACAGCTGTGTGGGAAGGTCCCAGGCTTTAAGCCCTCTTACTCTGCAGTAGTCACTTCTTACCTGTACCATCTACCTCCTGCCCCATCCTCCCGCCCTGCCTGGCTCTTCAGGCTTCAGTGCCTGTTATAACTGGCATATACAGAAAGAACACTGTAGAATTACAGATAGTGGTTATTACTTATTCACAGCCTGAGCACTGCTTTTACCAACTTGCATCAGCACCTATGGGTGGATCAATAATGACCCCATTTCTCAGTTATCCTAGAATACCTCATCCTTCCTTTTGGTCCAGGCCAGATGGATGTCTTCTAGATCTTCCCCACCTATCTGGGCTCACACCTTCTAGCCATTCTACCTACCAAGTTTAGATGGGGACAGGAGCTGCACCTTTCATATTGAGCTTTCTCATTACCTAGCATTCTCTTCTTCAGGAGACACTCTTGGCCTTCCTCCCACCCACCCTCCCAGACTTCCCAGTTAGCAGGGCAGTGAGGACTCAGCAACTTCAGCCCCAGGCCTGTAAGCCAGCCTCTTCTCAAGAAGTAGAAGGTTGATGCATAGGTCCAATGACTGAGAGCCTCTGGGTCCCAGGGTAATGAAACCCTCCTCTTTCTTCTGTATGACTTGCCCCTGCAAGTGTGTTATTGTCTCCCAGACTATTATATCTCTGTTAAAGTTGTTGCCATAAATAGTATGATTTAAAAAAAGAAAAGATAAAAAGAGCCATTTCAGTGAGTCAATGAGATAAAGGCTCTAGTTAAGAGCTCACTTTAAAGCTATCGTAAGGATTCCCTCAAACCTCCATAATTCGTTCCTTTGACAGCACTCATATTTGGATCCATTATGTGCTTGGAAAGGAAGAAGGGAAGAGCTTGGGGAGTCAGGATAGGAATTACTGCTTGACTGTGGATTACAGTAGTGCTATGTCCTGTTTGGCTATTGGATTTGGAGCTGCACCAGCCCTGAGCCTGGTCCATAAAATAGAGCTGGTAGTAGCCCCAAGCTTCTGAGTTACTTACCTGCCAGCATGGGATAAGGATCCTGGAGCCAGAGATGAAGATATCAGGAGAAATGGCCACATGGGCTTTCTGACAGAGGCAGCTCTGGACACATGCTTTGTCTGTCTTTTTACTTAAGGCATTCTTTCATGACACAAACATTTATTTAAAATATACCTTGTGACAGAATTTTTGTTAAATAAAACATAGTATCCTCCTTTAAAGAGCCATTAATCCAGCCAAAGATCACATGCAACCTGTCTCACAGCTAAGACCCTCTCTTCCTTGCTAACACCTTGGGGGGGTGATAATGTTATTAATCATTGTTATTAATATCACTATCACAAGGGCTAGCACAGGGATAAGTCCACTGAATGCCAGGCTGAATTCTGAGTACTAACTTACTTTAGCCTTAGAGTAGCCTTACAAGTAGCATATTGTCATCATCCTTGCTATTTTAAGGTTTAGGAAACAGAGAAGAGAAAGAGTCACTTGTCCAGTGGGGTCAAGCTAGCAGGTAACATTATCTAGAATGCTAGCCTAGCGTTTTAGCTACAGAATTCATGCTCGCAGCCCTACTTCTCAAGTACCCCAAACTTCTTACTTGAGCATCTCATAGTACTAACATGGTGGTCTCCATACCTGCTCAGCATCTAGGCTGGAAACAAATACCTCTTCCTTGGTATATCTTTAGCTATATGTGGTCGTGAACATCTAAAGATACAGTGAAAGTTATCACAAGGCAATAGGCTACAGTGCTAGGACAGCAAATCTCTCTTTCCCAGGGATAGTAGAGCCATTGCCTCTTAAGAATCTCTCTTCATATAGGTGCTCCCGAAGGGACAAATGCCAACGGGCCTGGGAAGCAAATCGATTCGCTGCCAGTATCAGCCAGTGCATGAGCCTTGAGGTGCACCCCAGCAGCATCTCTGTGTCCGATCACAGCCGGCTGGTGAGTATGCAGCAGGGAGGATGGGGACACAACACATTTCTTTACTACCTCCACATATTAATCAGAATTTCAGTGCAAAAACAACAACAACAACAAACTATGATACAAGACCTCACAGCACATTCTTAGGACTTGTATGATTTCAGTCTTCTGTTTGTTCATTATTCAAGAAAGCCTTAGCTTGCTACTGTGTTTGGTGGGTAGGGGAGAGATTAAAGAAAGACTGAGACTTGTTCAAAGTGTATTCTTAAAGAGAATATTAAACATAATAAAAAATAGCCCTCAGTCACCTGTCAAGGTACAACCCAAAATATTCTATGTCCTTAGGCCCTGAGTGCAATTTCATTGTGAAGGTTTTATGAGCATTCATGAATGTTAATTAGTTAATGAACCTTCCATCGTTTGAGTTCATTCATACCCACCAGGAGGTTTGGACTCCAGTAATGCTAATGGAACAATCAGGGACCTTGTGCCTATTGTGGGAGCTCAGGACAAACTCATTGAAAAGTGGCCTGAATTCAGAACGTTTTTCAAATGCTGAAAGTCTAGTTTTTTACCATTAAAATGAGACTCTGCAAACTTAGCCAGGACAGAGACTGCTGTTCTAGATGGAGTCCTTAGATAGTACAAATTATTTTGATCCCTTGTGTGTCTTGTGAGCCTCCTGCCCCACACCAGGGCACTGCTGGAAAGTAGAAAGCCCAGAGGGAATAGAAGTCAGAAGCTCTGGAGAACACAGCTTCTAAGTGGGTGAGTGGTAGATGCCGAAAGGATCTGCCTTCTACCAGCCAGGTTCCTGACCTCCATCCTGGTGAAGCTTACATCCCCAGGAGCCCAAGCTAAAGCCTGTGAGAAAGTCCCAAGCTTATGACTCACTATGTGCTTTGCAGTTAATTTCCATATCAGACAGAGCAGGGTCTGAGATGAATATTAGTACAAATCCCCTACTTCCCTTGAACACCAAGTGCTTTCTGATGCTGGACAAGATTGAAGAATTAACAATAACAATCTTTATGAAGACCATTGACCCTACACATCACACAACCATTTGTCATTTTAATTGCTCAACATCAAAAATGGAAGATCACTAGACCATTGCCCTTCTCTTATAGAGGAGGTCAAGGAGATCCCTGAGCAATAGCTCCTGGCAGGGAGCCTTGCAGGGCGCCCTGGCTCTCCTGAGCTCTTGCTTTTCCCACAGCTCAGCCTGGTTGTAAATGATGCCCCCAACCTCTCTGAGGGTATCGCCTGTGCCTTTGGGAACTTGACTGAAGTGGAGGGACAGGTGTCCGGGAGCCAAGTCATCTGCATCTCACCTGGGCCCAAGGACGTCCCTGTTATCCCTCTGGATCAAGGTAAGGATTGTGTGCCAAAAGAGTCATGGGTGCCATGGTGAGCATAGGAGTCACTTACACAGACATGAAGCTACCTGACCAGTCTTCTCATACCAGATGCTAGTGTTGGCTTACATACTTGTTTGAGTTTAAAAGCACTGTGCTATGCCCTCAGTGAGATTTCAGGAGGAAAATGCTCATTCTTCCTGGGCTGAGGATGTATACTGTGCGCTGTGCCCACTTCCTGTTCCTTCTAGGCAATAGGTTGCATTGAGCTCTCTCCACCAAACTTGGCTTGAAGGGTTCTAAGCTAATATTCCGAAATTCTTTCAGTAATTGGGTATGCCTAACCAAGCCAAGGGACTCATGGAATCTATTGTTGAGGGATAGACTGGTTCGGATTCTCAGGAGGCAAATCATGTCTATACTCCTGGGTGGCTCTATGACATGGTCTTCCCCTCAGGGTGTTCACTGTACCCTACATTCTCACTCTGTCCTCTCTCGCAGATTGGTTTGGCCTAGAGTTGCAGCTGAGATCCAAGGAGACAGGAAAGATCTTTGTCAGCACTGAGTTCAAGTTCTATAACTGCAGTGCCCACCAACTGTAAGCATGCCTTGGAAGGAACCTTGCCTGGGTCTGGGTATGAGTATAAGGTTCCACTTCCTCTAGGACAAGACTTGTGCAGTAGTCACATTGTAGTCCTGGGGGGCGGGAGGGCTGGTATATGTTCATTTGAATGACAGTCACTTACCACAATCCCTTATCTCATTCCTTTGGCTCCACCCAGTACACTCTACCCCCAGTTCTAAAGTTAAGATGTCAAGAAAAGGGTCCTGACCTAGGAGCTGTAAGAAGAGGTCTTCACTTCAGCTAATTAGCAGTGGTTTTGAAGGCAGGAACTGACAGTGAATGCTGAGGAGTCTATGCCCACAAAGGAGGACAAACATAAAGACAGCAGCCTCTCTCAGCAGCCAGTGAGAGGGCCTGGGCCGGTAGAGTCAGAAGAGTGCAACATATCCCTCCTTAATATATATTATAAGATAGAACAACAAGAGCAAGAAGTGGAAATGGCCAGAGGCAACAAAGGCAGGGCAAGGAGACTAAAGCAGAACTGGATAAAAAGACCACTACCACTATATCCCAACTCCAGATAACCCTACTTGGGAATTGCAGACTTCTTGGAGGGAAGACCTGTCAACCTTCACAATCTAAGGCAGTGGTAACAGAATCTATTGTTTGTGAGAGTACCTGCATCACCATGGCAATGTGATGTCATGAGTTTCTATGGCAAGGAAGATATTGTCAAAGGCAGCAAGTTTTAGTAGAAAGAAACAGGCCTCCTTGACAGCCAAGATTCTATTTTATTGCTCAACATTGTTTTACCCTTCTCTACTCCTGGAATTCTATTAAAAGAGTATCAAGTTCAGTTCCCTTTTTTTAATATGATAAGCTGAGACCCATAGATGAAAAGTGCTGCAATGGCAGTGACAAAATCAGCCAGTGGAAGAGCCGGGTTAGCATCCAACCAACATCATTTCCTTCACCCTGGTCGATATTTATTATTTACTTGTTGACTCATGTGTCATTATTAAGACTATATCAGTGATAGAGTACATGAAATAGCACTGATTCAAACTCATAAAAAAGTTATTTTAGACATGATTGGCTTTGGGATGTGCATGATTAGAAAAGAATCCTTTCTGGGGTATGTATGGACCAAGTCCCCTCATACACATCATACCTCACTCCAATCTGAGACCCCTGGATGGAGGCTCCTACCACCTAGACTTAATACGAACCCCACCAGGTGGCGCCAGATTGCAGAACTGTTTCTGTTCTTAACAGCTTGTTATAGTTCTGAAAGGCAGAGCTATATATACTAAGTTATTACATACAGAAGCTGAGGAGGAGGAAGGCCAAAACTCTCAGTACGTTTCCATCACAACGGTCTGCACACACACAGAGCCTCCAGGTGAACCCAAAGAGTAAGAAGTGCTCTCTTTGGAAAGAACGTTTATGCCCTAGACGTTTGCTCCATGCGAGGACCATAGAGATATGGGGCAAAATCATCATTCAATATCATAACTTTCCCAAGCTCAGTAACCAAACCACTGTGAACCAAATCACTAATACTTAAATGCTATTCAAGAGGTTGAAATAATTGGTGATTTAACTTCTTCAAAATAATAATCACACTTAACATTATTCCTTCCAAAGCCATTCCCTGCTCATTATCTCACTTGACACCAAACAGCCCTGTGAACTACACAGGAATGTTTTTTATGGACAGATGAAGAAACTTTAATGCACGAAGCGAGTGACATCAGTGTTGGCAGCAGAAGCAAGACTATAATCAGATTCTGCCTCTGTGCTCTTACAGTTCCTCTGGCTGATAAGAAATGTGCTGGCATTAACCATCAGCAATCAGACTTTTAAAAATATAATACGTAGTATTTACCAATTTCTATAATTTAAATGCTTCCACCATAGCCAATTTCAGTCCATCAGACTGAAATTCTAGCTTGCAAAATTCCTAAAAATATATACTAGCACACTACTGTTTTACAGGTTAAGTCATTCTCACTGCAGTCCGTTTATCCCTAATTGTCTGCCCACATGAACATCTCAGATGCAGAATCCACAGTTCTCAGCTCTAGAATATGCTCCACCAGTCCTACCCTCCCAAGAGTGAGATGAGGATGCAAGGATAATAGTCTTCTTTCATGACAGCCTGCACGGCCGGCCCTCTTACTGTCTCCTCCTTGCAGGTGCCTGTCCTGTGTCAACAGCGCCTTCCGCTGCCATTGGTGCAAGTACCGAAACCTCTGCACACACGACCCCACCACCTGTTCCTTCCAGGAAGGCAGGATCAATGTTTCAGAGGTAAGAAGGTTCTCTGTGGCATGACAGCAATCCCAGAAAACCAGCCCCTTTGCACTGCAGATGGTGTGTCCAGTGACTTAACCATCTTTTATCCTGGCCTATCTTGGTCACCTTATCAGAGAGTCTTCATGTTATAAATAAATGATATTATAAAGTCAAGAAAGAAACGACCAACGGCCCCGCAGCAGAGGCTATATCTGCTAGACTGCTAAGACTGCATTTAAGAGTGTAAAGGTGACTGTTAGTTGAGACTAAGAACTCAGAGGAAGCATACCCAACAGACTCCATGCTCTGAGAGAGTGTAATGAATGCTGTCTATTCTTTGAGCCTAGCCCTTTGCTTGGCTGTAGACTTACTGTGCTTCAATAGAACATTCACTCTCAACCATCTTTTCATGCCAACTTTTCTTCCAACTCTAAAATTCAATGATTCTTTGACTCTAATGTATTACTGGGTGGGTGGCCTTGGAGACAGAGAGAAATCCAGCTAGTAAAAAGCACCAAGCATTGCCAAAAGTCCTATTGTATTATCTAGTTGAAGCTCCTTCCCGAAGTCTGGCCCGCCTTTGTCATTGACACAGTGAGATTTCATGTTGTTCATCTTTACTGTGAATATTCCACTTAGTAATTATTCACTAAGATTGGTTCTCTCACATTTTCCCAATATGCCTCAGCTCCATGAAGCCTGCTTCTTCAATTTCCCTTTCTTTTGTCAGTGTTTTTCATGCCCAAGGGTTATCAGTTAGGACTAGACAATTAAGATCTTGTATGCTTAGTATATATATATATACACACACACACACACACACAGACAGAGAGAGAGAGAGATCCTCTTTTTCAATATTTTAGAAAAACTTACAGATATTAATGAGTGGCCATGGAGTTTTCATATTCTAAAATAGCCTTTCTCGATATAGCTCTCTCCTGTATTAAACTATAATCTGCTTGAAAACAAGGACCACATCTTATCTGTAAATCCTAATCCTTTACCAGTGAACATTTGTAGAGTACACACACAGGGGTAAATGGTGAACAGTGGCTGACCTCTGTACCTAAGTCTAAGTGATGCTGACTGAGCTACCTGTCAGTGATACTTTTTAGATTAATTTCTTGGGTCTCCCAATCTTTACAGTTGTGCTGGTTGCGTCAATGGCTAAACATAAAATAGACCTTGAAATTTACTGAAATAGATGCATCTAGCATTCAATAATTCACCCTTTATGAAATGGTGTATATTATATGCAGTAAGAAAGTAAAAATGCTTATTTTTTAGATGGCCCCATAACTAGGTTTTAAGATAGACCCACCCACAGCTGCCTCAGAATGACAGATGCAGGGACCCAGTCCCTGGGACAATCTAGAAGACATTCTTTTCTAGTCATTGGGCATTCTGGAATGCCACACTGATCTTAATGGACACTGGGAATTAATTCCAGGCCTGGGATTCTATGGGAGTTTGAAACTAGTCTTTTTGGAGGTGGGGGCATAGTGCTGAAGGTGTAGGGCAGAGGTTAACACAGCCTGGGAGACCATGAAGGAAGTGTCCTGGGAAGCAAGCCCACTACAGAAGAGCTTTGGTCTAGGCAGTGGAAGCTTAGCATTCTCTGTCTCAGAAACGGACCTTCACTGTGGCTGCCCAAGTTCTGAAGTTCCTTCAAAAATTGGAAGAGAAAACTGGGAGGGGCTAGTGCAGATCAGGACAAAGAGCAACAATGTATCTGTGGAGGCCACCCGAACAGGCAGATGGAGATCCAGAGCCAAGCCTGAGGGTGACCTGCAGCTGGAGCAAGGGCAAGCAGATTGTCACAGGGAGCAAGACAAATAAACTATGGTGGAGAGACCTGAGGGCTGAGCCCCAGAGGGCTAATTGGAAGCAGGCCCAGTCCCCTTCCCCACAAGGAACCACTGAAGCATAGCTCCTCCTGGGCAAGTGAGAGATTTGAAAGTCCCAGATGGCTGGCTAGAGAGAAGCCACTGCTTCCTTGTTACTCAGGATTCAGTGATCACCAAAAGATCTTGGGAGCAAACCCAGGGGCTTCCATCACCTGTTCAGTTCAATTTTCCTTCTTTGGTGTCTGTGCCTTGAGTTGGAAAGCATCATCGTTCTTGTCCCCTTTGTCTCCCCCATTAGATTATATAGGGAGCTGCTCTCTTCTCCTCATGCTGGCTATTGGCACAGCACCAGGACCTAATGGAGGCTGTGAGGGAAGCTCAGAATCTATCCTGCTGGCTTGACTCAGCAAAGGAAGTGGAGGGCAGTTTCCCAGCACAGTGGCTTGGGCCACTTTCTCAAAGTCCTAAAATACAACTGAATCCTTTTACAACACATTCCTTCCTGATCAATGGCTTCCCCGCTTAACTTTTTTTCTGTTCAAAGTGCTGGTTTAGGTGACCCTGTTCCCCAAAGTTTGAAGAATAACAAAAAGCATTTGTCCAGTTTTGGTAGTTGTTTTAGGGGCTGTAAATCCTTATATATCTTTTTGGGGGTTACTAGAATATCTTTTTTCCAATTCCATCAAGCCCCTCCTCCAACTTTGAATCAAAATTTCATGCCTGTATGAAGCAACGTATCACGGATTAGCACTGCCAATTAGCACCACCCATTAGCAGCACTGCGACGGTCACGCCTCATGTGTTCATAGTTTTGCACCTGTGGCACAATTCTCAGTGAGCCTTCCCAGGACTGTGCCATCAGCATCACCTGCAAAGTTGCTAGAAATTCAAATTGTTGCGTGCTATCCCAGATGACGCTGAAGATTGAGAACCATTGACAGATGGCATTTCAGTTAATTCTCTAAGCTGAATGCAGTTTCACATAACTCTTACTTGACATCTGTAGTAACCAGAATGCCAACAATTTAGGGGTATTGCCCAAGGCTATGGAGAATTCAGCATCCAGAAGAAACTGACTAGTTTGCTCTCTCAGAAAGTCGGTGCCTGTGAGCATGTCAGTCCCCATGTCACCCTTATGTTTGTGGGCATGACTTTGATCTGACCCCTTGCTTTTGATCATGAGGGTTCAGTTGTGGCTGGCCGAACACCAAATCTATCTCCACAAATGGAAAACTTCCAATGGAACAGTCAGAAGGGCCGTTTTCAGACGTTTATCTACCCACATCCTTCCAGAAGCTACTGGGCCAATAAGCTTGGGCCTGACAAGGAAGAACTGATAAGTTGAGCCACAGCACATGCAATTCTGAAACAGGAATATAGTAGCTTACATCTATTGGGCATTTTTCATGTGTGCATCACCTTTTTATCTGTGAATCAATTTCATTTGGTCTTGACTATTTATTAAGCTCATTTTGTGACAGACAAAACTGAGCTCAATATTCCTCTGATGGTTGGTCTAACAAATACTGATGTCAGAACTCAGTCCAAAGTGGCTTTGAATACAGCTTGAATCTCCTGATTCTGCCACATATGTACTTATACAAGAAATACACAGTAATCATATTAACAGTTGTTAGCCCAGCCTGTTACCACACAATCACTGCATACCCTCTTTCATGTAATCTAGTTGTTAGGTATTACTAACACCATTTTGTACATGAAGAAGCAGAACTTCACCCGGACCATCTCATCTCTCAAGCCCTTTGAAGGTGCTGAGCTTCATCTTTTCCACACCCTTTCCCAAGCAGAGCCCTCCCTCCAGCTTTCTGACAGACTACCTAAACCTCTATCTCCCTGCAACACGATGTTAGCAGGTAGTATGCACAGGAATATGTACAGCTATCAACCTTGAAAGTGCGTCTCTCCCGACAGCTGGAACAGGCCTAGTGAGATGTAGATACATAAATATCTTCTTTACACCCATCCCAAGGGAAAGATAGAACCAAATAAATCCGATTAGCTTCCCAGGATGCTGGCTGCTCTCACTCTTTGAAGTCCAATGGGTGAAGATAATGCCATATCCACATGGAAGAAGTCTTTTTGAGGACTAACAGGTTCCCAGCACAAAATCAGGGGGATCCCAACCCAACTGAGTGGGCATCAAGGCTGTGGCTGGCCTTGCCTCTTACCCAGCCCTGGGTTGTTTTCAAACAGGACATCTGTTTACCTTCATTTAAACTGAGACACCTGCTGAGAAGATTTGGCTCCAATAGGGGATAGATAGACAGAGGAGATAAGGTGACCTAAAGTTGTTACTGGGAAGTCTGCAGGGCCAGCAGGGGCCTTAAGTATTTTAAGAATGTTAATGAACATCTTAACATTCTAAAAAAAAAAAAAGTTTTTATGGTTATTAGCTTTCTTGTCCTTAGGACAAGCATTCTCTCTTTCCCTCTCTCCTTGCCCTCCCCTCCCTTTCACTCTCTTTCACTCCATCGTGTGTGTGTGTGTGTGTGTGTGTGTGTGTGTGTGTGTGTGTGTGTGTGAACATAGAAACAAGTGGCCTAGGAATGACTTCAGATGGAACATATCATCTTCCCAAGCCCCAGATGTACTTAAGTTCCAACACCTCTGAGACTTCCTGGTGGTCAATTCTCTTGCCTCTTCCCTTGGTCTTACCATTGTCATTTCTATCCCAAGCTCCTGCCCTTTACTAATGATCCCATGGATCCATCTCACGGACCAGGTCTATGTCTTCCTTGTTGCCAGAGATGCAGGTTGTGTGCTTGGAATGCCAATCACTTCTTTCTACCCTGGGAAGAGAAGAAAAGCCCTTTTCTATCTGACCCCAGAACAACCGTCAAATAAGCAAAGCCCAATGCATCCTTTTGCTACTAGGCCAATCTTGAGCATGTTTAGGGAAGAGCCTGTTCATCTTCTTTAAAAGTAATTTTAAAAGGCCTAAAAGAGCATTGGGAAGTTTTCTAAAGTTCTAGACTATTATTTGAAAAATGTAACTTATATATAACTTCTGCCTGTGACTTGTCAACCTCTAAGCTGGGTGTACATTGAGTATATTGTTATCCCACCAGAGCCATAGGGGACAAGGACTGGTTCCAGAACCCTTTACAGATAGCAGGTCCCTTCTGCTAAACCGTGTGATGTTTTCATCAAACCATACACATTCTGTCCTGTACCTTAAATGATCTTTAGATTACTCAGAATCTATCACTCTGTGTCAATGCTGTATGAGTAGCTGCTTTCTTTATTTGGGAAATAATCGCAGTGGGGACCTTGTATATAGTACAGGTATAACTTTTATTTTTCAAATATCTTTGGTCCTTGGCTGATGGGATTCATGGATACTACAATTAAAGAAAGATTTTTGTCATCAAAAGTTGAAAGGATTCTACAGTCTTATTTGCTGACCTGAAACATCATACTTCAAAAGCATATCTTTAAGAGTCTAGGCATCCTGAAATTTAAATTTGTTTTCTGAACCCATTAGAGAAACAAGAACCTGTCCTTTAGAGCAGTTGGTTCCAAATCTGTGTCTGTCTGTCTCTCCTCTCCTCTCTCTCTCTCTCTCTCTCTCTCTCTCTCTCTCTCTCTCACACACACACACACACACACACACACACACACACACACACACATACACACACACAAAGTTATACATTAGACTCTCTTCTATCATAAATTCTAACCTGTTAGATTCTGGCTAGATTTTTAGTTGCTGACTGAATATGCTTCTTTTCAGTGCAATACCTGGGTTTCCTGGCTATGAATCTGTGAAAGACTCTGTCAAAAGTGCCTGCAGGGGATGAAAGGGAAAGAGCAGTAAAGAACAGGTTTATGAGTCAGCAGCATGAGCACCTGGCACCTGAACTGGGACCCATCTGTTCTGGTGTTCCATCTGATCCAGTCCCTCGCAGAAATGCTTCTTGCTGGAGTCCTCCTAGGCAGTGGCTAGCAGGCAGGAGTGGCCCAGCGTACCCTGGAATCTTCCTAGTCCTCCCAGATAGGTCTCAATAAGAAATTCCTCCGGTTCCAGCTGTGTGTAAATGGTCCTACTCCTCAGTAGATAAGTCTTTAGGTAATTATGGAGCTCCAGAAACCATGGCCATCTGTAGTCCTAGCTTGGGAATCAAGTTGCTTCTCAAGTCTCCCTTATCTCTTACCAGACTCCAAAGTTGGAATTAAAAAGAAACTACAAAATTCTTGTGTATATTACTTTATTTTCTTCTTTACATTCACCCTCTTGCAAACAATGGCTAAGTATCCACTATACATCTGACATAAGATGAAGACTTGGAATGTGGAGTGGAAAGGTTCAGGCTCAGTCCTTGAGAAGATCACAGCCCAGCAAAAAAAAAAAAAAAAAAAAAGTCCATAGGAGTTGTGGCTCCGTGGATTCAGGGCAAACATGGGGCAATACCTAGAGTTCTACCTGAAGCCAGTGCAGGAAGGGTTTGGCCAGCCTTCCTGAGCCAAGTTAAAAGGCTGGACATTTGATGAGCAGCTATCTGATTAAGTTGAGGTGGAAGAGATGGCAGGAAGAAGATGGCAGTGGTGGATAGAAGTCAGTCTTTGGTAGCGAGAAAAGCATGCACAAAGGCCTGGGTTTGGTGTCAGTACGAGAAATGGCACCACAGAACTTTGTGTTCAGTATGTACAGACCTTGATGTACAAGAATGAACAGGGTTTTTTGCAGCTGGGATTTGAAAAAAGAAGAAAGAAGGAGGAGGAAGAGGAAGAAAAGGAAAAGGAGGAGGAGGACTAAAAAAGAAAGGACTGTGTATGTCCACACAAAGAAGCTGACCAGCTCTGTAGATCTTCAGTAGAGATTACAATTGTTCAACAGCCTGTGTTACATAAGGTTTCTAACAGGGATGGCTTTGGGAGTTATCTGGAGTCTTGAGACTGTCCGTATCTTGCAGAAAGTATAGTAGTTTGGGTACTCAGGCAGCAAATACCTGACCATACCCTCTGTAAGCCTTGTAGCCACATGAGCCCCAATGTGTTCCCAAAGTCTTTTTAGGAACAAGTGTCCAGAGGACAAGGAAGGTGGAGCCTCCTTCAAGAACTCTCTAGCTGATCCCTGGCTATTAGACATATTTGCATGTGAAGAGTTTCCACATGCACCCTGTAGGGGGCAGAGAAGGCAACAAGACTGGAGTCTTTCCTGTAGGGAGGAAGAAGTCAACAATACCTAAGGTGTTGGACCTCTGCCTCCACACAAGTGAGGAAAATTGATCTCTCTCTCTCTCTCTTTCTCTCTTACATCCTTCTCATGGCCCCTCCCTACTACATTTCTCTATTTGGTTTTTGTTTTCCAAAGCAGCATAGTGTTCACACATGGTACTGAAATGAGATAAAAACCCAGAGCTAGGACTTAGAGCATATCCGGGAGATTGGGTTGGGTACTTGGTCCCCCTCCTGGGAAGCCTAGCTCAGCTGGAACTTAGCCACTGAAGCTGCAGATAACACCTGTCTCAGGCATCAAACAATGTAAATGGCCAATGGGCTGGGGAACCAGATAAAACCAGAGGTCGGGTTTCTGAGCTGGGGACATGAACCCACAGAGGCTCTTTCAATTACCAGAGATAAAGCCCACAGTTTGCTGTACTGGTGTTCGAAAGTTAATTCCTAAATTGTAATACACACCCCCAAGATTAGGATGGCTTGTGGAATGGTGTTGACAAAATCAAAGCCCAGTAGGAAGAAAAGATTTTGTTGCCCACTGATTCAACATGGCCCACAAATAAGGTGCAGCTCTTCTCTTGGGCGATTCACCTGGAAACAGGAAGGTTCTAACTGGCCTTAGGTTCTGCCCCTGTCTGGTCTCAACTTTGAGAACTAATGAAGGTCTCTGCTCAATTAGGACTGTCCCCAGCTTGTGCCCACAGAGGAGATTCTGATCCCAGTTGGAGAAGTGAAACCAATCACCCTCAAGGCCCGGAACCTTCCCCAGCCCCAGTCTGGCCAGCGGGGCTACGAGTGCGTGCTCAACATCCAGGGGGCTGTTCACCGAGTCCCTGCCCTGCGCTTCAACAGTTCCAGTGTGCAGTGCCAAAACAGCTCGGTAAGCGGCTCACACGTATGCCGAGACTTTAGATCATGTAGGATCACAGGCAGTGCCCACAGGATCAGGGACAGAGAAACCTGTAAGCACCGCGAGCCAGTGAGCCACTGGCTCGCCACGTTCTCAGAAGAGAGAACCCTCAAAGAGAACCCTAATGGCAGAAGTTGAAATTTGGAACTTCCTTCTGAAGCTAAAGAACACATTGTTGCCACTGGGAAAACTTCCGCCAAAAGGAAATCAACCCCACCCAACATCCTATCCCCATGCAATGTATTAGGACACTGGTGTGCATGAGAATAGACAGAAAAGTGTGGGAGGAGAGGAAGGAAATGCAGCATTTCAGGAGCCATAAGGGTTAAACCTTCCCAGAATGGTGGACAGAAAGAGCGCGAGGTGTTTAATTATAATTTCAGCCCAGAGAAGATCTTTTATCTGCCAACTCCCTGTCTCTGACTGTGGGGGGTCAGCTCAGAGATGAGGGACGTGACAAAGGTGTTGAGGGAAGCTAATTCGCCTGGGAGAGATAAAGAGAATCTAGGCCTCTTACCAGGGAGCTGTCAGATTCTGGGGTCACAAGCGTTTGATAGAATTTGTAATCGGTGCCAAGTGCGCAGGAAGCCAGACTGAGATAGAGAGCACAACAAAGGAAGACGGCAATGGCAGGCTGGGCAGGAGAGCAATGGTGACATGCCCTCCAGAGCTAAGTGACCATGGTCAGAAATGGGCAGCCATAAAGAGGGTCTGTCCAGGAGACTTAACAGGGTGCAGCGGGGACCAGCCACCCAGGAGGTTGTAAAGGGCTTGAAGGTCCTCTGTGAGGTCAGAGGAACAGAAGACTTAGCCTCTCTAGGGGTTGTTTCTGGTGTGCTCTGAGATACTCCAGAAGATGTGAGCACTTTCTATATTAGACACTAATCCAAGTAAAACTTATCTGCCAAGGGAGAGGAGGAGGCTGGGCGATAGCACAGTCAGTGCAGGGCCTGCCACCTAAGCTTAAGGACCTGTACTTAAAAATGCTGATCACAAAGACAGCTATAATTCTGGGGTGGAATGGTGGAAGATCCTTGGAACACATTGGACAGCCAGTCTAGCAAAATCTATGAACTCCAGCCCAATCTCAGAAACTGGGAGGATGATGAAGGAAGACACCCAGCCTCAACTTCTGGCCTCCATATGCATAAGGCACATACATACACCTGAGCACACAAGCACATCAAAAACTCATCACATACACCTGAGAGACCAACTAGCCACTCCACAGCCGTTGCCACATCCCCTGTATATGTAGATGTGAGAGAGCAGTGAGGATATTAACTTTAAGTCCCCAAAAGAGGACCCACGAAAGAATGCATTGTAGTTCCTGGGAAGTGCCAGACTAAAGACAGAAAATGGCAATATCCTGATATCCCAGTCCAAGGCTGGGGGTGGAGAAGACTGGGAGGGACGTAAGAAAGGACACAGGGAGGATGAATGAGAGCTAGACTTAAATGAACAGGGGTAAGCCGAAAGGGTGGCAGTTGTAGGGAGAAAGCAACATTCTGTTTGGATACAGACTCAACCAGTACACAGGGAGAACCTTCAGCAAGTGTGTTCAGAGCTGATGGATTCAGCAGGAGAAAGGGGTAGAGATGGACTCCTGAGCTTTTTCAGATTTCAGAAAGAACTGAAGGTGAAGCCAGAGGCTTACGCCAGCTCCTGGTGGCCTTACTGACTCCAGGTCAGGAAGAAGGTGTCATAGAGTCCCTTTGGGCAGCGTGAGGAGTTGCTTTGCACTCTGGCTTCTTATGACAGATGGCCTTGAGCAATGTGTGCTCCTGTCCTCTCCCTGCAGTACCAGTATGATGGGATGGACATCAGCAACCTAGCAGTGGACTTTGCTGTGGTGTGGAATGGCAACTTCATCATTGACAACCCTCAGGACCTGAAAGGTGAGCAGTTACTTCTGGGTGCAAGTGTGATCTTTTCATGACCTTGGGAAAGGCTGGATTGTAGAGCTCAGAGCAGACTGCTGCTGTGCCTTGAATAGCACACTCCCTCTGCCAGCAGAGCTCTTCGGAGACTCCTAAAGCAACATTTGAAGCCATCAGAGGAGTCCTGTTGGGAGCCCCGTTTTATTACAACCAGAGCGTCCGCCAGACGGCTGCCCGTTCTTCCGCACTATTCTGTGGCTGCTGGTAGCTTTGAAGTATCTATGGAACCTGACCTAGGAGAACAGCAGGCCAAGTGTCCCATCAGCTTCCCTAGGACTGGAGCTGTTGCTTTCATGCAGACTTTCCTTCCCCTGTTCTCAGCCCTGGTCACTGTGACAGCACAAAGAAGGCTTGTATGTCTGTGCTCTAGTTCTGAGACTCAGGCTCACATCTGGAGCACAGAAGCTCAGTAAGGGGCTTGCAAGAGGGAAACTCTGAGGCTCCTGCCCTGTAAGTTCTCACTGCACTCTTCCAGAAAGCAGGTCCTGGCAGAATGACCCAATTCCTGAACACATGTCGTATAACGTATTCATTAGGCAATTTGTTTGAATTGTTTTTATTATTTATCTCAGTAACTCTAAATGTGTGCTTCATCCTATGGATAGTGAAGCTGAGTCGTATAGTAAGTGCTGAGACAGTCTGATTTCAGAGAAGGCCTGCAAGTTAGTACACACCAAGATGAGGACTTGTTGCCACTGCTGCTGGGCTCTGAGTGGGATTTGAAGCCCTTCACCCATCAGGAGCCATATATACTATTATGCTTCAAGTAAATGGAATTGTCATTAGCCTCTGCTTCAACTCCTGGGTCACGCCGGGGCACCAGGAGGGCAGTTAAGGGAAGGGCAAAATCTGAAGGCATCCAAGGAATACAGCTTCTTGTCCTAGATACACCATTAAAGTCAGTGCATCCTACACTGCAAGACAGACTTCAGTACAGGTAGTCTGTGTTTGCTTGATCCTAGACTAGCTCTTTCTCACCACTAGAAAATAAGAGATATTTTCTTTGCCAAGTTAGATCCTAGAGGTTGCACCCAGAACCTGGAGGAAAACGGCCAGCCTGATACATCAGACTCCCCGACATCTACACGGCTCTGTAGGTGCCCGAGCAGCCTCCTCCTGCCTCCACTCATGTTTCTCCTAGATCCTTAGTGTCAGAGAAAGCTGTACATGAGTTGGGTTCAGTGGGATACTGTGTTAAATGCTCAGGTTTTCCAACAAGTTTACTGCTGCTGCTTCTAATGAACCATGCAAGTTTAAAGTACCTCTTAGTGCCTTCACACAGACCCTAAAGGAAAGGAAGCCCACTACTTGAGGATTTGCAGAGCTTATGGCTAAAGATTACATGGTCCAGATTTATAAATGCCTCACAAGTACTTGCTCAATTTCAGATTGTCTTTGCCTGTCTTGTGCCTTGGGGTCCACAGGCATAAGTGTACTTAAGACTTAGGGTGGTGAATGGTCTGTGCATCTGGACAGAGAAGCTGATTGGAACAGAGGTGTCAGGGAGTGCTATGGAAAAAATGAAAAATGCCTTTCCTCTGGGGCATGCGCCTGACCTCCAGCAGAGGCAAACACATAGGTCACGAAAGCTTAGGATAACTTGGCTGGAAAAGATGAATAATGACTTTCTGAGTCATTTCTCAGTATCCACCATAGGATTATTTTCAGGAACCCCTAGAATATCCACACCCAATGGCATAATATCTACACCTAACCACAAATATCTAAATCATTTCTAGATGACTTACAACGTATAATTGAATCTAGATGTTGGGAAGAGAGTTTACATTCTAGTTATTAAGTAATGTTAGCAGAATATCAGTGTATACATGTACATCTGTCTACTTTTAGAAGCTGAATCCATGAGCTGATTGTATTTATCTGGAGAATTCACTTGGAGCTCTGAATTCCCAGCACTAACAAGAAAGAACTAAACCCTGGGCTCATGCCACAACTATGCTTGATAGCTAGTTTCTCTAGGGTCTCCAAGTCAGTTAGAGAAAATTCAAAGCAAAAGAGTTGCAGAATGATCATGTGACCGATCAGGAACTAGTTTGTCCTCTCTGGGGACACAGTCTTCATCTACACTGGCTGTGGATAGGGTTGTGTCATGCTTTCCTTGCTAGCATGCCTCCTACTTCAGCCACCTGGACTTTGTTTGAGCACAAGCTGACTCTGTTCCCAGACACACACCATTTCCAGGGTACCAACTGAGATTCCTCTCTTCTCAGGACCCAGCATCAGCAAGCTTCACATCAGGATTCAGGCTTGAATAGTAAGCTGGGACAGTCATCATGTCTCTTTTGGGCTATATTTTTACCTTCAATGAAGAAATGAGCCCACATCGCTTAAGAATACTATTAGAGTTCAAAGAAAGTAGGTGTGTACATAGCATCTAGTATATCACAAGCATTGCTGAGCACTCACTGTATAACATCTCATTCAAACCTGCCCCAAACTAACTATGATCTCCATGGGAGAGATAGGTAAACGAGATTCAGAAATGTTAAATACTTTGTCACACTGCTGGGAAGTAGAGGATCCACAATTAAAGCAGGGATATGATTCCGTCTAGAAGCAGAAACTTTTAACCTGTTATTTTCTGCTGTGCCTATAGATGACTTCTTAGTCACCTCATTCACTCTCCATGTTTTGCTCGTGCAGTGGTGGTGATCCCTGATGTTGTCTATGGTTGGGGCAGATCTGTTGTACCTACGAACAGAGAGTATGTGATGGAGCCTCTGCAGTCCTATCCGTGACAGCCCCCTCTTTTTGCAGTTCATCTCTACAAGTGTGCAGCCCAGCGGGAAAGCTGTGGCCTCTGTCTCAAGGCTGATCACAAGTTTGAGTGTGGCTGGTGCAGTGATGAGCGCAGATGTACCCTCCACCAACACTGCCCCAGCACTTCTAGCCCTTGGCTCGACTGGTCCAGCCACAATGTCAAATGCTCCAACCCCCAAATCACAGAGGTAAGTCTCCAACTTCCGAAAGAGAAAAGGGCAGCCGGGGATATAAGAAAGAAATGTACTTATGGATAAATTCCTGAAGAGGGTATATTTGGTGGAGAGATATGGAAGGTCTTGTGTGTGCGTGTGTCAACGGTCTAGAACAGGTATAAGTGACAGGAGTGTGGTCTATACCACAAAGCAGTGCATGATGGGTATACATGTCTGTATACCCATGTGTATGAAGGAGGCAGAGTCAGCCCAGCTTCCCAGCTGGGACAGGGTGGAAGGCTGAGCCAGGTAGGGACAAGACATTTATTCCATGGTAAAGGAACATTTCAGAAAGCAGCTTTGACTTTTCTCAGCAGAGATGCTATTTGGGGAATTACAATTAGTTCCGAGGTACAAAATTGGAAACCGAAGAAGTAGACAGGCCATATGTTAGCTACATACTATTTCTCAGGAGTTTTTCTTGGTCCCAATTTGTTTTGTGAATTTTCATGGGTGTAAATAAAGTAATTAATTATATTGGAAAAAATTATGTTTCCAAAATAGCAAATTGCAAAGGAAGATGAATTGGTGATATGGAGGGAAATAACAGCTGCTTGGGTGCGAGTGGTCTGGAGAGGCAGTTGTATTTAATGATGGTTGCTGCCAGCTGATCTCCAGTCAATAATCGTTACTTTTCTTTGAATCTAAATTGTGCATTCTCTATTAAGAACAAAGGCCTTGTCAGGTTCCACGGTGGTCTGCAGAGCTTATGATGTCAGAGAGAAACTATTCCTGTCTTATCTTTCCAGAGCTGATGCACTGTCCCTCTCTGCATCGTTTCCCCAAAAGCCATGCTCCTTTTCTCTGTGTCATGGAATATTGGGAAACTTCTTGAACTCCTTTCTGACCCAATCAAAGTCTCAGTTCAAAAGCAAAAACCTTAAAATCAACAGATACTGTAGCCTTTACATAGACTGTTTGAACAGGGAACAGATATTTATTTAACATTCTTGACTTTGATAGATTTAATTTTTATAGCAACTGTAGGAAGTTAATTAAGTTTTCTCAGCTCCATTTCACAGAGAAGAAAAGTGAGTCCCAAATTCACACAGCGGATAAAAGGCAGCACCAGCCTCTAAACCCAGACTTCATGGCAGTTACCTTAAAATTCTTCATGATTTACCAAAGGAATATACGATTAGTAGTGCTTCACTAATTAATATCCATTCCATTGCTAGTATAGACCAGATAGAAGTGACCCCCCCTCCATGTGAAGGGATACTGTATCGAGTGCCTCAACCCCCAAATCACCAAGGTGAGGCCCCAAAGTTCCAGAGAGTTGAACACAAGACCATGGGAAGGAGGTGCAGCGTGCCGCTGCTTTGTAATGAGTGTCTGTGGAGAAAAGTGCATTTGACGTGGAGGGGAGAAAACTGCTGCATCATGGTGCCGTTCTGTGACAGGATAGACCCTGCCCCCAAACAGGAAGCCACTTTAGTACTAGCTTACATTCAAATGTGGCCAGTGGCCATGCCTGCTGACTTTTTTGGATGGAAGAAAATGTAGAAAGGGCTGACACACTGGCACGCTTCAGCCGCGCCCTCCTACAGCTAGCATCTCGACATCTTTGGAGCTTATCTGTTGCCTTATCTGTTCTAGTGGTTTCTGGCAACTTATAGCCTGAAAACTTTTATCCTCCCATATTTTGCAATATGTCTTACTGCTGTCAATACCTGTGGTGTCCAGAGCTTAAATCAGAAGAGATTCTGTCATCAGCAAGCACTTCCTACCTCCACAGAATCTGGGGCTAAAAAGCCCGGTGTCTGTCTGCTCTCAGCCTGGCTGGAGCTTCTGTAAGCTCTAAGGGAAGCCACTCTGCCTCTAGCCACAGACTGAGGACTGACAGGCTGCTGGGTTCACAGAGGACACCCAAATTACAGGAGGCTAATTAACCTCCTGAGGTAATTAGGCTATAATTGATTTTTCCAATGAATGTATCAGCAAAAGAAGGTGTTCCAAGACCCGTAATGGTAATTTTCATGTTGAGGACGTTGATACAAAAGGGCAACTTTGGAAAGAGACAAACCTGTGCTATGCTCCAAACCCACTCAGGGACATCCCTCTAGATAGGACATCTGTCAGGGAGTACCCAGGCCTGGAATGACTAGACCGTTAACTGTCCTGTTTTCTTTGACACGGTATCCTTTACCCCCACAAGACCACCTGTAAGTCATTTTCTGTTTCTTCCAACTGGTCACTTAGGAAATAATTTCATATTTATAAAAAGATACAAAAGTACTACAAAGAGCATTCATATCCTCTTTACCCAGGTTTTCCAAAATTATCATCGTACAGAAGCATAATGTAATTATCAGTTAATGTTGATCCAGTAATATCATCTGACACACATGCCTTATTAGCATTTTCCTAATTGTCACAGTGACATCCTTTCTCTGGTCCAAAATCCAATCTGAGGTCTAATCTGGGAGCCAATGTGATGTTACATTATGACATTGTCTTGTCCCTTTAGTCTTTTCATCTACAGTCCTAATAATGCCCTTCAGTGACCTTCATAGTATTAAAGAGTCTAGGCCAGTTATGTCATCAGTGTCCCTCAATTTGGATGTACCTAATGTTTCCTCATGGTTTAATTCAGGCCGGATAATTTGGACAAGAACCGTTAAAAGAAAAAGAGCGCAGAAACCAACCTGAGGGGATCTAAGGGGAGGAAGAATCCACAGTTCTTGCTAATGTGAACAAACAAACATTTAATAGGAAGGGAGATGCGTCTTCACACTAGAATCCCAACCAATAAACATAGAAAGAATTATGAAAACAGAAAATCACAACTTTAACGTGCATAGCTGTAACTGTTTCAGGCAAGGATGGTCCTTACATGAAAAGATGAAGTGAAAGTTGATGAGAAATAGGTACTTATACAATCTTGAGCTATCTTCACATAATTAACTGCAATGGGAACAACAGTAGCTTCTCAATGAAGAAAACTGGCCAATCCTCCCCCACCTTAACAAAAAAAAAAAAATCAGTGTTCACATCACCAAAACAACCCTGAAGACCTCCTGATAAAATGCCCCCTCCTAAAAGAGCACAATTCCTTTTCTGTGATATTATTTTGCAAGAATAAACAATTTTTTCAAAGTCATCTTTAAGAGGAATCAACTAATTTTCTTCAACTTTCTCATAATCATGGGACTTCTATGTATTGATAAACTTTACATATATCTCCTTTATCTTTAGACAATATGTTGTTCTCAGTATCACCACTTGGGGCAGGCAACCCAGGGCACTAATTACATGATCCTTCTAGAACATAGAGGGAAGAAGGATCTGTGATGGTCTGTGTCCAACCATGGGAACAAAGTGTGGCTTCAAGTGGTTCTCTTCTGCCTATGATCAGAGAAGTAAATGAGATGACCTCAGAGGTGCTCCACTGTAAAGAAGGACGTGAACTCATGAGAAGTTACATGAATAGCTGCGTTGTTCCCTAATCTTCCTTATCCTACTGTCTCCATAGCAACCATCTGTTATAGATGCTCCATGTAGGACAAGTTGAACAGCCTGTTGAATTTCACAGTTTGCATATACAGGTTAGGACCACCTCGGGACTCACTGTCTGCTCCTTCTCACCAACTCGTGGCATAATAATGATTCTGTCCCCATGAAGGGTTGCTTTTGTTTCCAACTGTCAGCCAGGATGCTGTGCAAATGTTACCTGTTAACCCCTGGAAAAGATATGCTGAGTACTGGAAAACCTATAGCATGCTTACCCAACCATGTCTATATTATCCCCAGCCTGGGCGTCAGAGCCTACTGGGACCTCAGTGATGAAACTATTATTAGTTCCCCCAACCAGAGATGTATTCGAAGAAGCTGTGAACTTTCAGGATTCAGCAGAAAGGAAAAGAGACAGAATATTGTTAGGAATATTTCTTAGATGAGCCTCTCCACCGATGGAAATAATTCAAATCAGACCAAATAAAAGATGCCCATGTTTAATGCAGTGCTCCTGAATGGCACCGGGAAAGCATGGTGAGGGGAAGAGAGAGAAGGGGAGACCACACAAAACCCGGACACCATGTGTTCATTCTCTGGAGCGGGGCAGCCTAAATAGCCTATGGGAGTGGTCCTCCAGGGGAGGGGTCACCACTTGGCAGGCTTTCCCAGAAGTGGAGTCCTGGACTAAGGCAACTCCCAGGGGAGGGGGCTTGAAATGGATGCCAGGGGCTGGGGTAATGCTTCCAACCAAACATCCCAGACTCCTTGGATATAGAAGTATCAGGGGACTGGGGTCTCACTTCCAACCAAACAAATATGTTCTCAAGAAAAGAAACTTGAAGATTTAAACTGACTCTGAAACAGATGCAATGAAGGTCCCCACTTGGTCTCTGCTTTTAGTTTCCTAAGAAAGAATCACAGACAAGGTGGTGTTCATAACGGAAATATATTTTCTCAGATGTTTGGAAGTTTCAAGTCCAAAATCAAGGTGTGGATAGGTCTGGGTCCCTGGGAGGTCTGTGAGGGAAGATCGCAGCAGACCCCTCTTCCAGATACTGGTGCTTTGATGACACCCTAGCTTATGTTTGTCACCCAACCTCTTCATCATGTTCATGTGATGACATTCTCTCTGTGTATCTGTAGTGGTTGGTGCTAGGAATCAGAACTTCACCATATAAAGGGGAGAATCCAGCCCAACAAAATGTGAATTCTAAGAAAGAATGTCACAGCTCACTGAGAAATAAATTCTCCCTTCAAAGAATATTTACTTGGTTACCAGTGCATGTCAGACACTGTGCTTGAGTAGGAGGTTGCCACAGGATTGACTGAAACCTGGGAAGACAGTTTTTCCCTGCACAGCCCCAATCTGGAACACTGGCTACTTGGATGATATTGGAAAGTGCCTTCTCCATAGGCCATTTTGCTCCCTCTAGAGAGCCTAGGAAAGTAACTTCTAACCCACACCTTTGGCCACTGTCTCCTGTAAAAATAGGACTACAGCAGAGTAGTGTATCCAGAGCTAAGGAAGACACTACCTCAGACAGCAGGAGCCAAAATTCTAATTTGGGGATTGACAATAATGATAGCTTTCATTTTATATGACCCTGCTCTTTAGACCACTCATTCTCACCCTCCAAACAAGATGGTTGTAATTATTGTAAGAGCTGGGGGAATGGTGCTTGGGAAAATCAATAATGTACCCAAAGTCATCTGGTTAGCAGCAATACAGAGGTTGAAAACTAGACCTCTGTTGTCATTGCAGCAGAGGGTATCCTGTTGGGCACCCTCTTGGAAGACACAACACCTGTCAGACATCTTAGTACTTCAGCGCCCTTTGGAATTAGTTACCTGTACTTAATTGTCTTCCTACACATAATCAGGTTCAACCTCATTTCTATGAGTATGTGAAACAGTTTGGAAATGTGGGGTATATGTGAGCTTAATAAGGAAACCATAATTTTTCCTTCAGGCACCGTCTTTTATTTAATGCCCCAAGTGTTATGTGACATGGAGTTGTTTTTGGTCTTTGTCCTCCAGTGCAACAGTGGTCCAAGTGAATCGTAGTTCCCCTGGGTGGAGATCTGACCTCTGAGGCATCTCTATCTAGTGGGAAAACCCATAGGATAGAACCCAGATGGTGTGCACCTATAGGCTAGGACAAAGATCAGGCTAAACAAGGCACAGAAGTCTTGAGAAACAGAAGGAATCACGGAGGTGGCACCTCAGTCAGTGACTGAAAACCTACCGCATTTGAAATCTGAAAGAATATACTTGTGTGTTTCTAAAACCACGTGCTGTATGCTGTGTTTCCCACTAAGGATGCACCGACACCAGGCAATTCCTCACTGACAACTGTATAAATTCACTTGTAAAACTGTCAACCTTAGTAACTTCTCCAGCCTCACTAGTTCATGCTTATGGAATAGAAATTCTATTTAATTTATCTCAGGTAAATGTAACTGGGACAGAAAAAAAATCAAGGATAAAACAATATATATTGTCCTCCAAAACTAAGGATAGATAATTTTTGATATTGTACTAGTTTGAGGTAATCCATCCTTCCTGTTGCCCCTGCTTTCCATCTGCCAAATAATTTCAAGGAGATTGCTTTTACCAGACTCTTTCAGATGCTAATGCATCTATGGAACTGCTTAAGAGGCTGGGACAGTTAAGTGTTTAGCCAAACAGCTTCACCACATATTTTTAAGAAAGACCAAAATCCACCTGCTCAGAACTGGAGTGACTCACTGGAAAGTAACCAATAAAGAAGTCAGCCAGCTTTCCTAAGAAACAAGCCAGCACTCTGATCTCCTGTTCATTTATTTGCAGGCCTCATTAATATAACATCACTGCAACAAACAGCTAACGGGGGATGGTGTCAGGATGAATAATGGAGTTACTCTGCTGAGATAACAATTAGGTTTTGAATGTACTATCAGCTAAGACAGCACTAGCAAGGAGTCACCCCAGGCAGGAGAGCTGGCACCATTGAAACCATAGATCCCTGCAGAGCTCCTCACCAGCTCTCATGATTGTGAAGAATGTGTACTCATAGACATGCATGCACCACACACACACACACACACACACACACACACATAAATGAATGCACGCACACATGCGTGGGTACACACAAACATGGAAAAGCACATGATCATTTGCTGTCAAGGACTCAGTGTCTAGACGTGTTTGGGAACCAGGGTAGAATAAAAACTTGAATGTGTACAGTCAGCAGCAGCATCAAGAGCACAATATACCACAGCAAAGGAGCAAGGATTATGAAGAAGGAAGAGCTGACTGTATACCAATATATACCCATCTGTCTGCTCCTAGAACCAGTCTCTGACATAGAGCATCTAATACACAGTTGGGAATACTTCTCCCCCCTCCCCACCCTGACCCAGAAGTTCTGACTTCAGTCTCTCCTTCCTCCTGAACCTTAGAAAAGGATATTGACACCATAGAGACTATAGCAAAGGGTATGTACAGGCCACAGAGAGGCAGCATCAAATGCCACAAGGCAGGATGTGTACTTGGATCAAGTTTCTGCTCATCTGCCTAGGAAGTTCATAAAAAGTAAAACCATTTTTTCTTCAGCCCTAAGCTAGCCTTGTCTCTGCATGAATTTGTTAGTTCTCAGGTGGTGATAAAAATAATAGCTACGTTCACTGAATGCAATACTGATTGATAGTTCTAATTAAGACCATTTTAAAGATGAAGGTTGTGAGCAGAGACAACTTTCTTGATGTTACATCAGTAGTTTAACCCTCAACTGCTTGACTCAAGAGCCCCACTCCCTCTTTTGGGCCACCAACCAGCTCCCAAATCATGACACAGAGACTTCTTATTAGTTATGAATACTTGACCTAGCTTAGACTCATTTCTGGTCAGCTCTTAACTTAAATTAACCTGTTTCTCATTATCTACATTTTGCCTTGGAGCTTTTTACTTTTCATTCTTTTTATCTTACTTTCATGGCTGCTTGTGTCTGCTGGGTGGAGGCTCCCTGGCTTCTGGCTACAGGTTTCTCCCTCGTTCTCCCATCCTCCTTCCTCCTCATTCTTCCCCCAGTTTAGATTTCTCCTCCTAGTTTTTCTCTCTGCCTGCCAGCCCTGCCTATCCTTTCTCTGCCTAGCTACTGGCTTTTCAGCTTTTTGTTTGTTTGTTTGGTTTTGTTTTGTTTGTTTGTTTCGAGACAGGGCTTCACTGTAGCTTTGGAACCTGTCATGGACCTAGCTCCTGTAGACCAGGCTGACCTTGAATTCACAGAGATCCACCTGCCTATGCCTCCCAAGTGTTGAGATTAAAGGCGTGCACCACAACATCTGGCTCTGTTCAACTCTTTATTAGACCAATCAGGTGCCTTAGGCAGGCAAGGTGAAACAGATGTAACACATCTTCACATAATTAAACACACATCCTTATATTGTTAAACAAACACAACATGAACAAATGTAACACACCTTTACACAGTTAAAGTAATATTCTGTAGCATAAACAAATGTAACACATCTTTACATAGTTAAATAATATTCCACAACAACCTACCCCATGTTTGACCTGGGCATCATCCTTGCTATCTCTCTTAAGCTCACTTAAACGAATATTATTCTTTATCTAGAGACAGAAGAGAGAAAGGAGCTGAATCCAAGCTCTTCCAGCTTCTGCTAAGATGGGAAGAAATCCGGAAGCCCCACTCTCAGCATCATCTTGGGAGGCCAGGCATATATGGGTAGAGAGGATGGTGCAAACCCAATCAGGAGTATGAACAGGGAGAAGGAAGATGGATGGTGGGAAACACAAAGCGGGAGAGAGCAGAAGGAGAAACAGTGAACACCAGAGCCAACAACGGAACTTCTGGTAAAACAGGGAGGCACAACCTCAGCCAAGAGAAAGAGGCTGTTACTGAGCAAAAGGACCTGAGCAGAGACTAAAGGCTCATAGTTGATGACTTGATCTCTGCAGGGTTGGGGACAATTTGCTCAGACTTTATCACTTGGATACTAAACACAATGTTGGACAGTTCCACTACATTCTGTCATCGCTTGTACAGCCTTGAGCTGGTTACTTAACCTCCCTGGAATGCTATTCCAAACCTGTGAAATGGTAACTTGTTTGGAGCCCTACGTGGGATACAATATATAATGACCTGGGTACAATTTCTGTCTCATTCTGAGCACTTCATAAGAAACAGCAAGCATCACTGTCAGAGAACTCTCCCATGCCCTGGAGATGATGGACAGTGTATCTTATTTCTCCTTGTCTCTATAAGTCAGGGGACAGGCCTAAGGAAGACAGTGTTCTAGGGTGCAATCAAGTTTTGGGACTCTCTCATCAAGCTCATGTGACCCGGAGGGAGGCCCAAACTTTGCCCCTCCGAGGCCCTTCCCAGGCCCTGCCTGAGTCTTTGGTTGCGCACAACCAGTCTAACCACTTTTCCCCAGCTGCCAAGCCCCTAGGACCTCCAGCACCTCCCACTCTGCTTCCTCACGCAGCCCTTTAGATCCCCCAGCTGTAATTAATCAGCCGCATCTGCTCTTCTTGCCCTTGAGCAACTTTGTGGCAGTTCCCTCGAAATGTTCAATTAGTGGCTGCAAGAATGAGGGCAGTTGTAACATCACTGTGCGGCCCTCCAGGTCATGGCACCCACAAAGGAAAACAAACTTGACAGAGTCAGAAAGACTAGAAACTGAGCTGAAATGCTTCTAGGGTGCTCGCCTGGGCTCCATTTGACTGTACAGCCGTTTAAGGTCTGAGCATGGAGAGAAGTGGGTCACCAAACCAAATGCTCCAAAAGCTTTGGAGGATCCAGAAAACAAACAAACAAATAAAACAAAAAACAGAAGTTTCTCATTAGTCAACTGTGAGCCCATGAACTGTGCACAAGACAGGCTAGTGTCTTGGCATGAAGTGGCTTATCCATGCCCTTGCCATGCACCTTACTGTCTTCATTATCTTGGTTTAACACGTGCTAATCAATAGGTGCATGGCAAGGGCTTGGATAAGCTACTTCATGTTTGAGAGCATTTACTGCTAGTAGACCGAACCCTAAAGTGCTCCTCTTAGATCCTGCAAAACACAGGCTATCTTTCCCCGCCATAACTAGATACCAATCATCTTAAGACAAGGTGACAGAATAACTTAAAGCCCCATTAAAATGCAAATATAGAGTAAATTTGGTGGCACCTGCCTGTGATATTAGTGCTTACGAGTCTGAGGCAGGAGTATCTCCAACAGGTTCAAAGCCAGCCTGAGTTACTTCAATGAGAGCCTGACCAAAAGAAAACACACACGCGTGCACACACACAGTTCTTTAGGAAGGAGAGAACCCCATAACAAAAGTTCTCTAAATGGGGAAAGAAAACTCAAGGAGAAAAACAGCACAAGGCATAGGAAAGATGCCTAGGTTTACCGTCTGCTAGACACGGCCCACAACAAGTCTCATGCATGGTGTGTATGACAAGCAGAGAAATGATGTAATCACAGACCCTCCTGACTGCACATTGAATACTTAGGCAGTCACTCAAACCTCAGCCTTGTATGGGTCACTCTGCCCCAGAGAATGACAGAAACACCAGGATCCAGAGCAAAGAATACACCCCCCTGCGCAAAAAGTTCCAAAACTCTTCAGAGGAGTTGCAGACAACATTACAGAGACAAAGGCCAGGGAGTGTAATTTCTGTCTTCAGTCTCTGAAACATATTTGATGAGGAGATATCTGCTCAGTTCTCCATTCCATGAAGAACCAAATTAGAAATTGGACTAAATTAAAATAAGAGGATTATAGGAAGGCATTCTGAGTGGTTGCAGTAGGAATACACTAGAACACTCCCAAGCAACACTCCGGCACCCCCTTCTTCCAGTCATAGTTAAAGAACACAATTTGTTCTAGAATTTGATATAGACCAGCATTTCTTATTAACGGGAATATTTGTTGATGGTTGGTCTGAGCTAGGCAGTATGCTAACTATTAGGTTGCTAAGAAAAGCACAGTTGTCTCTGTCCCAAGATAGTTCATTTGTCATTGGTGAAATGGGCAGTGAAAATCCTGGCTGGCCATGGTCTTTGAGGTGGTCCCCAAGGTTCTGTCCTCAGCACCACCACTTCCTGGCTAAGCTTATCCTGCCAGAAAGTTCCAAGGTATTCTCCCTCCTGGTCACCTCAGCATCTGTCATGGACTCCTTGATTCACAAGTTCTCCTTCCAGATCAACAGGAAAATTTATACCGTCTCTTAGCTTCTCCCTATATGCTATGCTCTTCTCATCTACAAGTCCTGTGTGTAGGGAAGCACAGAGCTGGGAATTGTACATTGTTATGGCCCGCTCTCTGAACTAACATGCTGGAGCCTTCCAAATATTAGATAACTTAATCCTGGTGTCCTCCCTTTGAAGCCAGCAAGATTGTCATTTTTCTTCAGATGAGTATGTTCAAGGTCCCATAGCTCAGGAGTATCAGAGCTTTCCAAACCTCAGATCTGCCAGGCACCACAGGCTACCTGATCTCTTATTGCTGCAGACACTGCCTGGATACCAGAAGGTCTCACTTCCTTACCCCAGAGCAGAAGTACACAGGCCATCTGAAACTGGAAGCCAAGATAGGCAAATATGTTCAACACCCCAGCCATGTCTGAGTTTATTCTGTGTCAGTGGAGGCTTCAGTATTACTCTACTGCCCTCCGACTACCCTCTACCTTCCCCTGAAGCCATACTGCTCCTTTTAGATCAGGAAGGCCTTTCCTGGGCTTTTGCAGGCAATAACTGTACACTTAGGCAGTTTGCCTCTATAAACCCATACATAAATCTACCTACCAGTAGCACTGAAGCATAATGAAATGTCCTTGGCATCTTGAAATTCCATGCTACTTCTAAAAACAACCCTGAGGACAGAGTCTCACTGGGGAGGAACCTGGGAACTTACTAGCTGCCTAGTTTGAAATGTTGTCCTGGAGGGGTATTAGTCTTTCTTTCTCTGAACACCAGATCTTCTCACTAGGCTTCTTTCCTGTATCCTGCAAAGTTTGTTCTGGGAAGGAATAACGATGTGCATGCCAGATTCTTGTGGCTCAGGGCACCATACAGATATCATGGCCTTGTACTCTTCTCAGACATCTGAAAAAATTCTGATAGATTTCTTTTTTTTCCCTTTTTAAGTTGTTTCTATCGAACTATATATTTTTCTCTGCTCTCCTCCTTTCCTCCCCTCTCCCCTTCTACCTTCTACCTATGATCCCCACACTCCCAATTTACTCAGAAGATCTTGTTTTTTTTTTTTCTAGTTTCCATGTAAATTAGATCCATGTATGTTTCTCTTAGGGTCCTCACTGTTGAATAGATGGGTTTCTATGGGGTGCTTTCCTCTTTTGCTTTGTTCTAAGCACAGACTGCCAACTTGGGCCTCTCTGACTTTTGAACTTAGGCAAGCAAATTCATTGAAAGACATAGAGCATCTTTAAGGTTTTGTGTGTATGTGTGTTTGTGTGCGTCCATGCGTGTGTGTGCATGTACATAAAGGAACCTACAGGGGCCATAAGAGGATGTCAGGTCCCCTAGAGCTCCAGTTAAGTCACAAGAAATTGTATGCCACCCACTCTGAGTAAAGGGATTCAAACTTTGGCCTCTGCAAGAGCAACAAGTGCTCTGATCAGCCGAGCCCTCTCTCCAGCCATGACACAGAGATTTTTTTTTTTAAAGTGCACCTAGTATAGGAACCACTAATCTCTGGTAGGACACAGATGGCATATGATAGAATGGAAGATACAGCTGAAGGAATGAGGGAGACCAGAATCTAGGGGAACTTTGTGCAGTAAAGTGGCTAGAACCCTTGGCAGCTGTGAGACCGCCATGGAGGAACATGGAGAACCTTTTGGTCAGAGTGAGTGAGATAATGAAGCCTGCTTAAGTGAGAACTGAAAGGACCTTGACTTTATTAATTATACACGACAGATGGATGAAAAGTAACTATCGAAGACACTTGCAAAATTTCTAGCCAGGAGCTTAGTGATCCCATTTACCTTGAAAGAAAATCTGGGAGGATAATTGGGCCTTGGTAGGAGGAAGAAAAATTAAGAGTTCATCTTTAGACATTGTGAAACTTGAGGCACCTGGTGGACATGCAGGTGGAAGTGGAGATGCCCTGTAGCAGGATGTGTAGCTATGAAGCTCAGATGACAGGTGTGAGCTGACAGCAGAGATTTGGAAGTCGTCAGTAGTGGGGGCCTCAGGAAACCTTCTGCAAGTCAGCTGATCACAGATACCCATATATATTTTGGAAATCCAAACTTTTCCAGGTAATTTTTGTTTTAATCAAAACTGTAATCTATGCATTTCTTTAAGCTCAATACTGGGTACTGTTTGCTGTTCTTTACTGTGAACTATTGGGCCACTTATTCCACGTGATGACAATATAAGAGGTAGACCAAAAAAAAAAAAAAAAGACTCTCAGCCCACCCAACCTGCTTCCTCTAGTTCCTATCCCTCCATCCCCCCAACTCCTGTCTCCCCCGTTTATCGAGGAGATCTTTTCCACTTCCCCTTCCCTGGGAAATCCATGCATCCCTCTTTGGGCCCTCCTTGTTATCTACAGTCAGGGAGCCTGAATAGGATCGACCGAGGCCCTCTGCATGTGTGTGACAATGTGAGTGTGCATGTGTGTGTAACTTGGTCTCTTAGTAAGGCTTCAAACAGTGAGAGCGGGACCTTTCCCTGGTGCTCAACTGGCTTTTGGTAACCTGTTTCTCATGCTGGATTACCTGGCCTCAAGTTCACGAGATTTCCTGGGGAGGACCTCTGTCCTGCCTCAACTTGATGTACCATGCTTTGTGTAAAAACTAGAGGCCTGTCCCTTTCTGAATGGAGATGGAAGAGGAATGGGGTGGGGAAGGAGTAGGTGGTAAAGGGGAGCGCACCTAAGGAGAGAAGGGAGGGAAACTGGTTGGTATGAAAATAAATTTTTTAAAAAAAAAAGAAAAGCTTAAAAAAAAAGACTCTCCTGAAGACCCAGTTTCCTCGGCATTTCTCAAGCCTGAGGATCTGGTCTGATAATCAGGGAAGGTTCCAATTTGTACACCAGCAGCAAATAGTTGGACTCATACATATCTTTGACATATACCTTCATGCCAAGATTATAACACTTGCTTATAATTTACCCAAACGTCTTCTCTATGCTGATTTACACTTCTGAGCAGCTCTGTGCTAACAGACTGACCCCACAGCCCAGTGCCTGAACCTGTGTCTGACTAACCCTCCCTGTTGGAAGAAGCTGCTGTCATGGCTGAACAGCGGGGGAGCTGCCCTATGAAACCTTCCCGAGGCAGAGTATGCATATGCTACCTGCAGGACAAGAGTATTTTTAGGCTTTCCAGAAAGATTTCATTTCACGAGTTTTTTTTTTTTTATTTTTCTGAAAGGTTGTAATTAACTTCAGTGAGCAAAAGAGTATATGTTTTAAAAAAAATAAAAGTGGGAGGAAAGGAACCAAGGAAAGGAAACAACAGCACGGTTCTGTCCAACCCGTTAAGTAGGTGGATTCCTGCCATGCAGGTGCTGGGGTTGGGGTGGAGGTGGGTAGAACACCGGGAAACCCAATCCAAATGGGTCCAACAGAACCAGGAGCTAAAAGTATGTGTTCTCTTATTGATGCTCTACTGCAAAGGTAAAAGCAGCTCCTTCCCCCACCTCTCATGACAAGGGTCTGTCGCCCAAGGCAGGATCCTTGGCCTCTGAAAAACTGTGCCAGGGCCAAGCAGAATATGCGCAGCACACTGTTTTTGGACAATTTTATTTCCAAGGATGGAAGAACCACAGAGGCTCCTATTCCTGCAGGCCTTTTCTCCTCCACACTGTCCTTCCTTCTTTTACCTCCCCCAACACATGGATATGCCCGTGAGTTTCCTTGGTGATTTCTCCCGTGATCTACTCCATGTGTCTAGTTTTATTTATAAGGTGTAATATTTTATTCCAAGAAAAAGGATTCAGAGTCACAGACAAGATGACAGTGAGCGAAAGCAGTCCCCAAAACAGTGTTCTCGGGGCTTTGCAGGCAAGATTCAGGAAGCAGTACCATTGAAGGCCCAGAGAAATGGAAGGGAAGTCATCAGACTCAACCAGTTCTAGCTTGGCACCTTAGAACACTAAGGCAAAGTCTGATCAGCATGCCACCAGTGATGAGGTAGGGAGAGCTATCCCCACCCACACTCCATCTCTTACTTGCTGGCTAGGACATGGGGTCCATGTCTGAAAGGGTGACAAGACTCAGGGTATCTCTATCACCAGAGGAGGATTGCCCTTCCCTCCTCTAGAGTAACTGGAGGTTTCTTTCCTGCCTACCAGTTCATGAATAACCACACTGAGGCTTGATATTAATTATAACTGTTTGGTCTATTAGCTCAGGCTTATTATTAACTAGCTCTTACAAGTTAAATTAACCCATTTCTACTATTCTATATTTTACCATGTGGCTGTTGTGTTACCTCATGTCTTGCTTCTCCAGTGGTTGCTGGCATCTCCCTGACTCCACCCTTTTATTCCCTGTCTCTCTGCTTGGATTGCCTAGCTATATTCTGCCTGACTATGGGCCAAATCAGCTTTTTTTCCCCTTCAAGACAGGGTTTCTCTGTGTAACAGCCCTAGCTGTTCTGAAACTCACTGTATAGACCAGGCTGGCCTCGAACTCACAAAGATCCACCTCTCTCTCTCTCTCTCTCTCTCTCTCTCTCTCTCTCTCTCTCTCTCTCTCTCCCGAGTGCTGGGATTAAAGGCACGTGCCACCATTGCCCAGCCAAATCAGCTTCTTTATTAACAAATGGTAATAAGACATGTTCACAGTATACAGAAGGGCATCCCACGTCATCACCCATAATGACTGCTGTTCCAGCTCTAACAGAAGTCAATCATGCTGGATGATTTTATGTCAACTTGGTATAAGCTAAAGTCATCTGAAAAGAGAGAACCCCAATTGAGAAAATACCCCCATAATATTGTGTTGTAGGCAAGTCTATAAGGCATTTTCTTAATTAGTGGTTGATAGGGGAGGGTCCAGTCCATTATGGCTGCTGGTCCTGAGTTCTATGAGAAAGTAGGCTAGGCAAGCCATGAGGAACAAGCCAGTAAGCAGCTCTGCTCCATGGCCTCTGCATCAGCTCCTGCCTCCAGGTTGCTGCCCTGTTCGAGTTCCTACCCCCACTGTTTTGATGATGTAGAACTGTGATCAGAATAAACCCTTTCCTCCCCAACTTGCTTTTGGTCACAGCAATAAAAATCCCAACTAAGACAACCAGCATGTACAGTCTAAGGAGGAACTTTTTCAGTGTCCAAGAACACAAAGGCAGTGTGTCTCTGCCCAGGAGCACCATCGTAGTGGACTATTGGGCTCAATCAAGTCTTGCCTTTCTTAGAATGCAGTGGAAACAGTCACCTTTTTATTGCTGTGTACAAGTTGCCTGAGGTTTTGGATCCATCTAACATCTCTAGCACTCATTCTTCTCTCTATAAAATGACAATCTTAGAATAAGATACTCTGAGACACTCCCACCTCTACCCCAAGGTTGGCAATTATGAATTCCTCTGTCCCTTGGAACTGAGTTCACTCAGGATCATGATTAGCTAATCACTTCCCACTTCAGGTAACTGCAGACTTCAAAGCATGAACATATTCAATGGGATTTACTAGATTCCAGAGAAGTGTATACTTTGGTGTTCTGATTCTGCCACTCCTTTCTTTTTGGGTTAAAGCAAAATGAGATAAATCATCATTTGGCAACTGAAATTAAGGAATGAATACATAAATAAATGACCCTTGCTAGCAGGAAGCCAGCAAAGGTTTGTAAAATCTAAAGTCACTTTTTGGCTCTAACATGTATTGTGAGAAACTATGGTAAGCACTCTGAATCTGTGATGTTCTCCTCAGCCATCCAGTCCACACCTGCTCCAAGTGCCCACTGCTTTCCCTGTATCTGTTTGACCACTGCAGACCCCAGACTAGAACTGTTTATTAGTCTTTGTTATCATTTCCTTCCTGACTATAAGTTCCCTGAGGACAAATCTGCACTGTGTTCACCAGGGTCTAGCACAGAAGTAACAATAACAACAGTGTCATAGTTGCAAAGCCTCCTAGTGCACACAAAACTTCAAGAACTATTGCTGTTTGAGTTTTCCATGCTCACTAAAGCTTGGTAAACGTGGTAATATTCTCTTCACAGAAAAAGCTGAAGTTCACAGAGATTGTGTAACTTGATCAGCTAGTGAAATAGAGATGGACATAAATCAGGGATGTTCTTATGAGAGTTCAGAACTTTCTGTTGTTGCTGTTGTTTTAATGAATGGATGAATGGGTGCATGGGTGGGTAGATGGGCAGATGGGTGAATGATCCAAGGAAGTAGTGTAAAACAGAAGTGATCAGTATTCTGCACAAGCTGAAAAGAAGACACTCATATTCTAGGAGTCTCATCATAGTCCCTAGCACCCTGCTCTTGGGGAGGGAAAGGAACCTTGTTCTAGTCCTGTGGATGACTCAGGCAGTGGCTAACCCCTCCTCCCTCCTACAGATTTTGACAGTATCAGGACCACCTGAAGGAGGGACTCGTGTGACCATCCATGGAGTGAACCTGGGCTTGGACTTCTCTGAGATCGCTCATCATGTGCAGGTGGCTGGAGTACCCTGCACACCTCTTCCAGGGGAATACATCATCGCTGAGCAGTGAGTCCACCTTGCTGATTTTGTCTGTGTGAGCTTCAGAGTGGAGAGTCCCTGTACTTCCTTCTCTGGGACTTCCCCAAGCAACTTTCACATTACTTCCTCCTGTGGAAAATGCCCCAAGAGGTCTTTCCAGCATGGTTCTGCCCTCAGAGGGCCTTATTGCAGTTGCTTCCCTGTACCTACCCTCCTCAGGCATCAGGGTGCCAGGTGCCCATGCTGCCCCTCATTTAGTCTTTGCTGCCTGCTGGCATGAATGTTGAAAGCCCCTCTGGGACCTCTTGGCCCCTCCTCCTGGCCTAACCCCATTGAAATGCATCCTACAGGGTAGGCTGTGGGCAACAATTTGTTTCGTGCATGGAGCTCTGACAGCAGCTTAATCTGAACAGGGCCTCCACTGGAGCAGGTTCATTTATTTCACTAAGGGAAATGTCAGCTGGAAAATAGAAAATGGGCATGTAGTGGCAGGCAGGCGGGTGAGCTTAGGTGTCACATATGTTCCAATGTGGGGTGTTCCCTAGGCACTGGACACTATAGTCTCTGAGTTGGTGGGCAGGAAATAGGCCAGAATCTGAGGGTGAGAAGAAGGAGTAACAAGGGAAGGGAGCCACTAGATCCTTCTTCGTGGTTTGTCATGTGACATTAGGTCAAGGTCTCCTTCACCCACTGAGTCAGGAGCTGACTTGAACTCAGGCTTTTCTCCCTACCCTGTTCCTCTGCAGCATTGGGTTTCTCTGAGAGTCATTTCTCAATGGCAGCCATAAAAATGACATCACTTTATTTTCCATCAGCAGTTTTTAGTTTACAGGACACTTTCCCATTCACTATCTCTCCCTCTCTCTCTTTTTTAATTATTCTAACCTCTGGCAAGTAAATTACTGTAAAAGTTGGCAAGAGCAAAAGTTGGGGAAACATGAAATGATTTTTCTCCAGTCACTTGGGAAGTAAACACTATGGGAGAATCCAACCCTAAATCTCCTAACTCCTAGTTCAAGCCTGTTTCCCTGACACAGCAACCATGGGCCACATCTCCTGGGCAAGAGAGGCCTGGATGCTCTATGACTCATCTGTCACCGGTGGCTCTGAACCTCAAAGGGCCTTGATTAGAATCTAGCATAACAAAGAAAAGAGTCAGTGGCAGAAGGGGTAAATTCCCAGACTCTTAGAGCTCCACAGGTGAGGAGGAAATAAAGCTGGCCTGATCCCTCTGATTCTCTAAGTCCTGTTCTTCAATGACAACCTTATCTCATAAGGAGTGGTGGCTAGGCCTATAGAAAAGCAATCAGGAAGGCATAAGTATGTCTGTGGAACCACATTAGAAGGTAAACACTTTGGGAACCAGGACTATCTGCAGAAAGCCTCATGGTCACATGGTCTAGAGTTCTGTGCACTGCCAAACTGCACCCCGCACTTGGCCACGCAGACCCCAAATCCACCTAGACCTCAAGATACTGCCATCGTCTCACTTGGGGGTCTTCTTGTTGGAAGACTCAGACTTTAGGGTGAGGAGTGTAAACTGCAAGGCAGCTAGACCCAAAACTTTTCCAAGATTTGAATTAAACCGTTTTGACATTGGCTCCTCCTCTAGCCCACCCTGAGACTTCAGCAAGCCAGTTAGTCTTTAACCTTCATCTAATGGACTGCCAGAAATTTTAGTTCTGTTTATGAAATCAAGTATAATTCTTGACCTAGGACTGTAGGGAAAAAGTACCCAGATGAACTGGAAGTGTGGTTGTGAAAAAATCTTGGGGACTCAGTCATTCCAAACATGTTGAGGCCAATAGTGGCCCTTGAAAGCTGTCCCTTTCCTTGTTTCAGCCACAAAATAGGCAGGAAGCAGTGAACAACACCCAACCACCCCAAGCCTCACTGGTCACAGCCTGGTTTCTAACTGTGCCAGGCTCATTACCCCTCCTAAGGTTCCAGAGTTCGTTAACATTATTAAGCCTCCATCCTAGGCAGTGAGCAGCAGGTGCAATCATTACAGATGTCTGCAAGAGATGAATTTGGCTAACTGGGCTCAGTACAGAATCCTGGGCACAAGCCGGATTAGCGGGTGCGGTAATGATTCACCATATGCTTGTGTCTGCTATCTATCATTCCACAATTAGGTTAATATTGGTTTAAAGGCCCTGATTAGTCCTGCAATCAACGCCCCACATGTCTGTGGAGGGCAAGATGATTTAGCCACAGGACATTTTCTGGGCAGTGGAATGCATGCAGGTTCAAGTTTCCACTCAGCATCTCCAGAGACAAGGGCTTGCACTCTCATCTGACCTCCGTCTCATCTGCTCTGTCTGTGAACTCAGACACCTCTGTATGGGTACTGGATCTCTGTGCTTCCCATTCAGGAAATGAGCCACCATGTCTGTGTGAGTTGTTGTGGTATAGGGATAATAAGAAAACTGAGCTGGTGCCAGGAGCGGGGGGGGGGGGGGGGGGGGGGGGAAGGGTTGGGGAAGGAAGCTGTATTTCAGTTGCTGATGAACTGAATAGCAATTTGCTCCCTGATCTTCAAATGGTCCATCTGTAAAACAGGAACAGCTGATGTGTACAATCCCCCCAAGTGGTCCTCAGGAGGCAAGAGCAATCTGACCCACAGAATCTGCAACATTCACCCCCCAACTAGGAAACTTATTGGTGGCACTAATATGATTCCAGAAGACCTCTGTCAACTAATAGTCAAATCTTCAAATGGAAACTTTGACCCAACTTACTTTATAAGGGTAAAATTTTATCATTGCAAGTCATTGCCTCCTAGTAATACATAGGGAGCCTAAGAGCAACCAGGAACACAGAGGACATGTAAATTGGGTAGCCTCCCAGAAATTAAACTGGATAATATAATGAGGCCTGGGGAGACAGTAATATATAACCTACTGCCTGTAGCGGTCCACAGCCAAGAAAAAGAGACATCAAGTGACTAACTCTCAGAGCCTTAGGAATGAGTGGGGTTGTCTCTATACTTGCCAAAATCTTCAGTCACTACCACAATGCCTGAGCTGCCCCTCCCTTAAAGTACCCAGAACGTTCTATTAAATCCAGCATCTGAGACAAGTGTGATGACACGACTTGGGAAGCTGAAGCAGGAGTGCTGCTTAAATCCAGAAACTTGAGCCCAGCCTGGAAAATGTAGTGAGATTTGTCATAGATAGATATACATACATACATACATACACATATATATACATAGATAGACAGACAGACAGATAGATACATACATACATATATACATAGACATACAGATAGATAGATACATAGATATATAGATAGATACATAGATACATGGATAGATACATAGATAGATAGATAGATACATACATACATACATACATACATAGACATACAGAAAGATAGATAGATAGATAGATAGATAGATAGATAGATAGATAGATAGATAGATAGGTAGGTAGGTAGGTAGATAGATAGATAGATAGATAGATAGATAGATAGACAGACAGACAGACAGATAGGCAGGCCATTATCCACAAAATGGAGTGATCAAAGGCACAAACTTCAAATTGAGGCTCACCTATCTTTCAGTCAGGACTCCTCCACTTGTGACCCTAAATTAGCCATGTAGCATGCCTGAGTCTTGGTTGCCTTTAAGTGTGAAATAATAAGACCCTTCCTGGAGAAAAGGATTGATGTGTCATGGGTTGCCTTTACTGTCAGCAGCTTTAGCTCTTGTCAGTAAGTTATATATTCTACTGTGGCATAATCCTTATTCTTCTCTGTAGCCCTTTCACTTCTGCAGCACCCTTACTTCTTGTAGCTCATCTCCCTGAGCTAAGACAGGCGTCCCATGAACACTCACGTCCTCTACACCCTGCTTTATCGGGCTCACAAGTGAAAGGAAAAGAGGGAGACAGTTCCATTCCATTCACAGTGCTGCTTGATTTCCTGAAAAGTCCAGACTGGCTTCTCAGATATGGCCATGCAGACCCTTGTTCATAGCCTGTGACTGACCTCAACCCCCTCCCTAGTCACACTGCAGGTGAGACAGAGCTCAGCTGCGACATGAGAACACCATGTCTCAGGCCCATTCAAGCATGGCATTCAAAGCCAGCTGAAGGTACTCAGTTCAGACACTAAGGTTGGCCCAATCTCTTCTATTACTCTTCTCCCAGGTGCTCCACGCATAAAGCTTAGCTTTTAGAACATGAACCCCAAGGAAGAAAATGTTCAGAACCTAGAAAGACATTCCCAGCCCATTCCTAAGCCCTCCATGAACTGTTGAACGGGGCAGGCTAGACCTTCTTTCTGAAATAGGCCCAGGAGTAGTTCAGTCTTTCCAGTAACTTTCACATGTCCTCCAAACTCCTTTTTCCACAATAATCTTCTTCCTGTGATGGATCTCTCTCACAGAGTGTACATGGACCATGAATGAGGAAAGAGCCAGCCCTTGATCAGAAGAAATGGAAAGCTTCATCTGCTTCCCAGTCCCCACATTCACTATGCTCCATAATTAGCTGACTCTTCAAAGTTCTTTCAGGGGCCCAAGGGTGACTGTAGAAAGTCAGGGACCCCAAAACAAAAGCAAGGTCCAGCACCAAAAAAACAGTATTTGAATTGTTACTCCAAGCAAGTAGCAGCATGAAAATTAACAAACACAGCACCTTAGATTAAGCTTCTCAGATGCTTCCTAATAAGGTTTAGAGGACAACATGCTAAACACTAATTGATTGTTACTGTCATGCTTATGTGGGTTCATAATGAATTTACTTATTCACAGATAAAGTAAAGGGAGAACATTCTTCCATGAAGTGCTTTCTTGTTACATCTTACATGCTAAATGTAGTAAGATGGTTATTGTATGCTAAGTAAATATTTACCAGGAGTCAAAGTACTTACTGAGGATTAACTGTTATGGAGGAGATGGAGGCCAGTGGCATGGTGTGTGTGTATGTGTATGTGTGATATCCATTTCATGCAAGTTTTATTACATTGAAATGAAGTCAATGTTTAGTTACCTTCTTTCCTAGAGAAACTATTCAGATAAGCATTGCTCTGTTAAACACAGGTCTTCCCACTGTGCCAGGATAATACAGGAGATTAATGAGCAGGGAATTTGCTTTCCTGACTCCCCACTAGGTAAGCTTAGCATAGACATTGCTCTTGCAATCTGAAATGGTGTCAGGAGGCAAGAAGAGGCTTTCTTTCCTCCTCTCCTGGACCCTTATTTGCTGAGACTAGTAGGACCCTCTCCTGCCTACCCCAGACCCAGTATTCCAGGCAAGGATCCCCACCCCCAAAGTCTAATTTCCTTTATCCTACCCATCCCCTGCAACCCACCCTTTCGGTAAGGCATTGTGACTTAAGGGGCCAGTGTTTAAATGTTCTGTAACTTATCTCAGGCGCCAGGGAAATCACCAGGGGGTATTGATCTGACCTGCAGAGAAAGCACAGAGCATCTCCCTCCAGCCCACCTGCCAGTGTGAGATGTGACTTCTAACCAAGGCCATGTCACCCACTAAGTATGTTCAGCCTGATTAAGTGTCACTTGGCACCTAATGAACTCAGCCACCACCACCTTTTTACCCACTTCCATAGACCTGCACTTCTGCCATTGTGCTGGGAGATGCTGTTTGGCTGCTCACATTATCTCACCAGATTATCTAGCCCCATTGAAAACTCACTGCAGGAAAGAGACTACAGCTGAATCAGCCAGTGTGACAAATAATCACTCACTTGTGCTCTTAGGGAGAGCTGCTATGTTGTTGGCTTGCTACATAGCAGAAAACACCAACTAAGTACTGCCCCTCCATGACTTATTCCACCAATCCTAGAAATGATGAGACACTGCACTAAATGTTCATGGGAATGGTAGTAGAATTAAGCTACATGGTATATCAGAAGCACCCACAGCTTTTTATATATAATCACATCTAACCTCTCACTGTGCAGATGAGATGAAGCCCAGGCAGCCAGAACTATACCAGTGGTCATATGGGTACTAAACTGAACCATGGTCTAGCACTGTAGCAAGACAATGATCACTGCTTTGACAAGGGTCACTCACTGAATGCTGAGCAAATGAGCAGCGATTGCGGCCTTGTCAAGCCTCTCACTGGAAGGTGTGCTGTCTTCTCAGGATCGTCTGTGAGATGGGCCATGCCCCTGTGGGCACTACATCTGGGCCTGTACGCCTGTGCATTGGGGAATGCAACGAAGAGTTCATGACAAATTCCCACCAGCAATATACTTTCGTGGTAAGTACCAGGACCAAGGCTGACCACATAGCCAGCAAGGACACACATTTGCTCCAGACTTCTAGAAAAATCTCATATGCCCCTCCCAGCCAGGCAGATCTTGGCAACCAATAAAGGGGAATTTTTTGGCCTTCCTGCTTAGAAGCCTGTCTTTCTGGAGTTAAATAGTCACATGTGACTTTGGGCAAACCAATGAAAAACTAGAGACTTTGGAGTCCCAGAGTCCCAGAGAACCATAGTTCAGAGTTCTAAATGATGCTTTCTTAGAGAAAGGATTCTAGATGGAAGACTGGGTTCTCTTTTGTTCCTCCAGTGTGACATTGTTGTCTAATTTCAGCCTAATGAGGATACACTAATTAACTAATTTATATTTATTCATATGCTTTGTATTTTGATGAGATATTTTAAGGGACGAGTTAGAAGAGTCACTGTAATCTGGCAGAGACCTCTATGCTCAAGACCAGGAGAGGGAACATATAAGCTGACAGCTCTGTGTGTCACTATGGTTACACACACATACGCGCCTCGACCAAAGACATTATTTCATCATGCTCAAACAACAGGCAGTTATGGCACCAAGGCTTTCTGTGAGGCTGGCACTAAATTCATGCCAAATCAATAAATTGTTTCTGAGGCCCTGGAGTCTACCTAGGTTCAATTCATCCTGAATCAATACATTGTGCTGGGACCCTTAAGTTCCTTTTATAAAACTTACCAACCTCTCCACATTGAGTACTTCATTAAAAAGTGTTAACGACAGTGAATGGGGTCAAACCAGCCTTGCTAAGAGTGTTGAAAAATCATTAAGCCACAAAATCCTTGTCCCCTAAAAGTGTTTTACTACTTTGTCTAGAGCTTCTAGGCCCATGTTCTCATTTTGGCATTGCTACCTTTTCCCTTGCATTTTTCTCTCTCAGATTGGCCTGTCTGCAACCAGTGTACCTCATTCCCAGGGGAAAGGTAGAGAGCAAAGAATAAAGATAAGATATGGAGAGAGTTGTAAATATCAGAACTGGGAAGGGCCCTAGGGCCCATCTTACCTTCCTCAATGGACAAGGGAGCAAACTGAAATCCAGAATAATCCCAAATGACCCACCTCAGGGCCATGGGTAGTAAGGAGCTGGTACATATTAGAATCTACTCACTAAATTAAATTCACTTCCCAAGCTAAGTGTGGTGCCACTGGCCTTTGATCCCACCACTCAGGAGGTGAAGACCGGAGGGTCTCACTCAAAGCCAAGGCCAGCCTGAGCTTCATCACCTCAGGAGACTATCTAACAAGATAACAAAAACATAAACAAACACAAAACATTTTCCATACCACTGCCCACTAGGCAGAAGCAATTCTTTCTAGTTTAGGTCAACTCCTTGGTGTGTAATAGGCTAGAAATTTTTTTAAGCCATAGCTTAATGTACAACTTTTTAAAAAAAAATTGTTTGACTTTATTTTATGTGCATTGGTGTGAAGGTGTCAAATTCCTTGGAACTGGAATTACAAGCAGTTGTGAGCTGCCATGTAGGTGCTGGGAATTGGACCCGGGTCCTCTGGAAGAGCAGACAGTGCCCTTTACCACCAAGCTATCTCTCCAGCCCCCTTAATGTACAACTTAGTTAGTGTGCTAGCAAGTGATATTCTCATCCACCAGGAAGGGTTAGAATGGCCATGTTTAACATTTACTGATGAAACCAGGAGTCGTCAGTGTTTAGGGCAAGACAAGAGGACGTATATATGGACCATTCATAGAGGCTACAGTCTATCAGCTGCCAAACTTAAGCAAGAACATTTTACTCAGTCCTATTGATTTTGTGCCAGAGAAATCAGGACAGGCTCTATATTAAGCAGCATTTTCAAATTGTTTGCAATTTTCAAACTAATTGATAAATTAGTCAGTGTCATGTCAGCTTCCCTTCAGTGTTATGAGTACAAGACTCCCCAGGGAGTTAATTAATCCCAATGTATGGCAGCCCTTCACCTTCCCTGGACAGATCTCCAGACAAAGCTGTGATGTTTGGAACTACAAAGGGCAGGAAAAGTACCTTAGCTCCCAGCATGATGATTATCCCTCTTACTGTTAGGTCTAGCCTTGGACCTAAGCTGTGAATGTTTCTCTTCTTTTCAAAGAACCCTTCTGTGCTGTCACTCAGCCCCATCCGGGGACCAGAGTCAGGAGGTACCAAGGTGACCATCACAGGCCATTACCTTGGTGCTGGGAGCAGTGTGGCAGTGTACCTGGGCAATCAGACCTGCGAATTCGATGGGTAAGTTAAACTTGAAGGATGATGTGTTGTTTTTGCCTTGGCATACCTATTGCCTCCAAAGAGTGGGCCAAGGAAATGTATGCCACTTATCAGTTTATGTCCCATAGATCAGAGGAGTTGGTAACATCTATAGGGAACTGGAAGGAAGGGCTATCAGAAGAGATGAGGAAAGATCCCAGTAGCTTCCCAGACTGAGTTTCACTGTAGGGATTTGGGACTCATGTAGGTCACATGGTCTCAGCAAGTTAAGCACAAATTTGTCCTCAGAATGATCTCCTGAGCATTAAAACAGACAAAAAAAAAAATCTAATATTGTCAGCCCATGAACCCATGAACCATAGAGATGCAGACTCCAGAAGAATTCTGAAGGAATCTATGGATGAGGCCCCAGTTTGCCCAATGTTGACCACCTGAGAGTTTTTCACTATTAACTCTGCAAGAAAAAGCCCCACGTGTTTATCACAATAGGGGGCAGGTATTATGTGACTATGTATTGACAACCTGACTAGAGTCTGGATTCTAGAAAAATCCAGAAAAAGGAGTTCTCCAAAATCCCATAGAGCCTTGTTTCTGCCCGTGTTCTTTAAGTATCCCTTCTACTGTGCTCTCTTCCTAATCCAGCTAAGGTAAAAGGAAGGTACTGATGGACACTAGTGAAGGGTGTTTCTGTAGCACAGAAAATAAGAAAACAGCATAATGTGTCATGGGCCACACGTGGGATAAAGAACATGCCCATATCTCTTTTCTTAACCCTTCCCTGTTTCCCATCAGGAGGTCAATGAATGAGATTGTCTGTGTTTCACCCCCATCATCCAATGGACTGGGACCGGTCCCTGTCTCCGTGAGTGTTGACAGAGCCCGGATAGATAGCAGTCTGCAGTTTGAATACATAGATGACCCTCGGGTCCAGCGCATTGAGCCAGAGTGGAGCATCACTAGGTGTGTGAGATTGGTGAAGTAAATCTGAAGGTTGGCGGGACACATCCTCTGAAAGACAGTGAGGTTGGTGGAGTGTATCTGGAGGGAGGTGAGGTTAACAGGACTCGCCCAGAGGGAGAAGAGGTTGCAAAGGCCCTACAGCCCAAGCGTGGCTCATATCGGGTATCCCAATGGTTGAAGCTCACTGTACCAAATTTAAGGGGGTTTTACTTAGCCTACCTTCTGCTTTTTCCCAGTGGTCACACACCACTAACTGTCACAGGCTTCAACTTGGATGTCATTCAGGAGCCAAAGATCCGAGTCAAGTTTAATGGCAAAGAATCTGTCAATGTGAGTAACCTTTGGTCTTCCATTCCCTGGCCTCAGGAACCATGGCTCTCTGCCCACATCGTACAAGGCCGGGAGCTAGGGATAAAGCATATGGATATACCTGATCACTAGACAGGGAACTTGACTGAAGACCTGATCTGTAGTCATAGTTCCAAACAACTGATCCTCCAAGAAACTAATGGGATAGCAGTATAATTTCAGAAGATGGTATGGCAGAGGTCTAAAAGGGTTGGCTGCTGAGTTTGACAGAGCACAAAAGGGTAATGCTCACTTCAGTGAAAATGTTCACTTAAAGGCTAAATGAGAAACAGTATAGGAGATGGAAAGAAGTTCTTCCTCCACATTTAGGAATTTCTGTATTGGAAGCAAGACTCTGCCATTTAAGAGCTATGTGGCTCTGATCAAGTCCTTTAACTTCTAGGATCCTGTGCTCCTCACAGGCTGAAAGGCTTGCTTTCCAGTTTCAGAACGGGCCATAGAGCTAATGTTTTTACTTAATGTCAGCTACTGCAGACAGAGAATTCTGACCGGCTGGCAAGATGATCACAGCTTCTGCACTGCTCTGCATAGCTGCATAATGCATTCGTTTTAGCTATGGATTGCTGTGATTTTCAAAAAAAAGTTCTCTTATTCTGATAAGAACAGAATGTCAGATAAGTTACTGAAAAGTTTCCAGTTTGTTCCTGCAGCACAGTCTCACTCTTTTCAGCCATCATTTTGTGAACATTATTGTATTCATAATTATAGTACAGAACATGCTGTGATGACCATTATTATTACTGTGAATTACTGCCATTACTCTGTGACCTTTGAGATACTGGTGAAGCTGAGATGGACATGCAAAATATAAAACGATGTCTCTCCCCTTGTCCCTGACACATGTCCAGCCCGCTGAATCTTCCTTGGAAAACAGAGGTGCACAAACTAACAGAATGCTAGGCTGGACCAAGAAATGTCTTGAAGATCATCAGGTTCCCACGCCTTCCTTGCATAGCAGAGAGACTAAGGCCAGATGGGTAGATGCCTCCAGTCACAAGTGTTTGAGGCAGGTTCATGCTAGATTCCAGACTCTTCATAACTACCATGTGAGATGTTCATGGAACCGACTTCCCATCATGGTACAGACGCTCAGCACTTTTGGCTAGGTAAACACATGCTCTCTACATCCAAGTACAGAACCTTCGTGGAAAGAGCCTGGACCCTGTCTACCTACTGACAGCTAAGTCTTCTCTGGGCTCCCAATCACTGCTGTTCTGTTAGGTTTCTGGGGCCCAGGGTGTTAGGAATAGGAGCCTTGAACTCATACCTAAGGTAGATAAACCCTCTGTTCTCAAAAAGTTAAATATGGTTTTTAGAATATAGATTTTCTTATCATTCCAACATGACCAAACAGAATGCAACTCACAGATCAATTCTTAAGAGCTTAAGGGAGCCCATGCCAAGGCAGAAAACTGGTTCCTTCATGCAGAGACAGAAGAAAAAGCCAGCTCTAGCTCAGTGGCCCAGGGCCAGAGGATTGATTTGTGTATGTCTATTGCCTCTGAGACGTGAGAGGCTATTTCTGACTGCTTGGTACAACCAGGAACAGCCCTTTGGGATGTTTAAGGCATTTGGTCGTATGACATGAGGTGGTTTGGGCAAGGGTTGGTTCTGTCATTTTTCTACATAAAAGGAATGCTGGCTGGTAGCAAGACTTTTGTTGTCTCAAGGAATTGGACAAGCTAGGGAAGAGTCCCTCTCCATTTAGCAGGATCAATATAATAAGACACAAATATACATAAAATGAAATGTAAATATAGTATAGAGAGAATGCTATGATGTTGGCATGAGCCAGACAAGGGACTTCCAAAAGCTACAGCTCTTGTCCTCAAGGAGAAAATACAGAACAAGAGCTTCCTTCTTACCTAACATCCTGCAAAAGTCACAGGCCCAGGTGTGGTCTCTCTCCCCTCCCTTTGGATTCATCTACATCTTAAGGACCATTCCCTCACTGCTGCCATAGCTACACACCATGCAGTATTTCCAGGAACTAAAATATAGTTCCACCATCTGGAAAGTTGTAAGGCCCTAGGCCAGCGACCTGCCTGGATGTAATGAGGACACCAAGCCTCGATGGAAGGCAGTGTCCCTAGAATACAACCCCCACAGCACTATGCCTCTGTTTACAGGAGGAGGAAAGGAAACACTTTGCCCTTTTGGTCCATTTGGGCCCCAGCTTAGCCTTACCCTACCTAGGGTTATCATTTTCCTTGTGTTCCAAGCTCCCAATAATAGTGGAAAAGGCTGGCACAAAGTCTCAAAATGCATAGGGATGTTGACAAGCAAAGTGTGATGAAGGAGGGCAGGCAACACACAGAGCTCTCTTGTTTAGAACTGATTTTCTCATTCACATGGGAGGCTCATTTGTGTCTATGGAAACCGGGCCGATAAGGAGGAAGATGCCACAGCAATGGAGAATCACACTGAGCTGGGAGTCTTCCTTGTAGAACTAGGAATTGGATTCTAACTCAACTGTACTTAATTAACAGCACCTGTTGCTTTTCCTATGCCTCAGTATCCCCAGCTGCACCATGACATGGACATTAAGTTGGAAAGGGGCCGCTGAAGTGTACAATAAAAAGGACAGGAGTGGAAACTGATCCCTAGCACAGCAGAGGGGCCACCGGGAAGCTGCTTTGTGAGGGAGAGTTAAGGTTTAGGTTTGAAGTTCTGATGTCACTTCTGCATATCAACTGATGTGGGATTCCCAGGAAATGAAACCATTTACAATCAGCTCTTTACTGTGTTACTGTCAGCTGTTTCACACAGGGACCTGTTTCTGGTCCTAAAGCCTGAGTGTGTGTATGTTGACCACACACACACACACACACACACACACACACACACACACACCCTGCTAGGCAGGATGTACTAGAGTTCTTAAAGGTGTACTAGGCTGTTTCTGTGACAGCCCAGCTCCCCCAGTGAAACTGAGCTAACTGTGGTGGAGTAAAAGTTGGAGGGCAAGCTGGAATCTGCTTTTTTTCCCGTAAGCCTCTTCCATGAGTCTATTAGTAGTTTCTTTGGTTGGCTGCTGACTTAGCCTCTGAACCAGCCACTGCCGGAGAGAGTAATAGCTAAGCAGGGGCCAGCCCAGTAGAATTTGATAGCAGACCAGAGGTCTATCAAGAGACAAGGGATCACATGAACTCAGTATCACTTCTAAGGTTCTACCCCAGTGCAGATGGAGGAAAACGTGGCTAGAGAAAAGATAGAAAGACCCTAAGATCCTAAGTGGCAGACAGGCTCCCGTTTTCTTATCACTTTGTCCTGAAACATTAGCTGAACACTGTGCAAGGTTAACCTGCTCATCTCACCACTTCCTACCTCACACCACACACCGACACATACATCACACCACACCATACACCACACCACACACTGACACACACCCCACACCACACACTGACACACACCGACACATACCCCACACCACACACTACACCACACACCACACCACACACCGACACACACCACACACCACACACTGACACATATCCCAGACCACACCACACACCAACACACACCCCACAACACATACTACACCACACACCACACCACACACCAACACACACCACACACCACACACTGACACATACCCCACAACACACACCAACACATACTCCACACCACACACTGACACACACCCCACAACACACACCGACACACACCCCACCCCACATGCTGACACACGCCGACACACACCCCACACTTACCCCCTCACTGCAGCTGTCCTTTCCTTCGAACAGTCTCACATCCTCAACCCCAGACCTTCTCATTGCTGTGCTCTTCACCTAACTCTTGTCCCCGCACTGTCCCTCTCTGGCCTAGGGAAGCCTCCCATTCTTCAGATGAGGGAAATCTTTCATGAATGCTGCTTCAAACCATGCAAACCCACAGACTTCCCAGAGCATCTGGTTCTTCCCACCAGAGTGTTCCTCAGCCATTCATGCATTTCACAGTATCCTGCCCTGTGCTGCCTCAGGCTCTCTGTGGACCAGCTTATAATGCTTGTTTAATTAATCTAGAGCTGTCCCTCGAGACTACTTCATTCTGTGCACCAGACTCTCAACCCAGTGTCTGCCAGAAAACAGGTGCTCAAAACAGTGTCAATGAATAAATGAGTGGGGTTAAAGGCATCATCACCACATTGGTCTTGAGGGCCTCACAGTCTTGAAGGAAGTCAAGCAACCAGAGGGTGAGAGGAGATGATAGACCCACCTTCACCTACCAGTGGTCAGAATGTGTCTTCCTGCCTCCTAGGTGTGTACAGTGGTAAACACAACCACGCTGACCTGCCTGGCACCTTCTCTGACCAGTGACTACCGTCCAGGCCTGGACACTGTGGAACGGCCAGATGAGTTTGGATTTGTCTTTAACAATGTCCAATCCTTACTCATCTATAATGACACCAAGTTCATCTACTATCCCAACCCAACTTTTGAGCTGCTCAGCCCCACTGGAATCTTGGATCAGAAACCAGGCTCACCCATCATCCTGAAGGTAGGAAACAAATGGAGGGGGAAGCCTGGATAGTGGTGGGAGAGAGCGCTGCAGGCCTTTCCCTCTTTAGGGAATCTAAATCTCCAGGTGGTAGCATCCAGGAATTTTGTTGCACCCCACCTGCCCCTTAAATCCCATGTGTCTTCCCTTCCTCTTCCTCAAACATCCCCTACTGCCTTTTTTTTTTTTTTTTTTGGTCTCCTTTACTCTGTGGCTGGTTAAAGTCTCCCTTAAAAGCCTAACATGCAAAGAGAGGGAGGAGAGATTTTCTGAGCAAAGGGGTCAAGATCATGATGGGGAAACCCACAGAGAAAGCTGACCTGAGCTAGTGGGAGCTCATTGACTCCAGACTCATAGCTGCAGAACCTGAATAGGACCTAACTAGGCCCTCTGAATGTGGTTCACAGTTCTGTGGCTTGATCAGTCTGTGGGGCCACTGGCAGTGGGACCAGGATTTAGCACTAGTGCATGAACTGGCATTTTAGAGCCCATTCCCTATGGAGGGATACCTTGCCCAGTTGAGATACAGTGGGGAGGGGCTCGGTCCTGCCTCAACTTGATATGACAGACTTTGTTGCCTCCCCATGGAAGGCCTTGCTCTTTCTGAGGAGTGGACTCAGGGTAGGGTGCAGATGGAGGAGGAACTCTGGTTGGTATGTTAAAAAAAAAAAACAAAAACAAAAAAAAACTTTAAAATAAAAAATTAAAAAAAAAACCTGACATGAAGGCATTTATTGATTTTTACATTGCTGCCCCACTCTGGCTTCTTTATCTCTTTTTAAGTAGGCAATTAATTTCTGCTTGCATATGCCAATTCTCGTCAATAAGACACCTGTTTTTTCCAGGGCAAAAATCTCTGCCCTCCTGCCTCCGGAGGGGCCAAACTCAACTACACAGTAATGATTGGAGAGACGCCCTGTGCAGTCACTGTGTCTGAGACACAGCTGCTCTGTGAACCTCCCAACCTCACTGGGCAACACAAGGTCATGGTGAGTGAACCCTCTTCTGTCTCTTTCCTCTGCCCAGCCTTACCATGCACGCATGAAGATTCCATTTCATCTCATTGCCTGACTCATGCCCTCCACGTTGCCTCCTCTCCATGTCCTACACTAAAATGGGTAGCAGCTGGGAACATAAATAGGAAGACAGATCCCAAGGCAGGAATTGCTTAGTATCCAAATATGAGCTGTACTGTTGTAGTCTGTCCTGTCGTTCCTCACACCGGAATACTGTAGGCTATGACGGCATGCCAGGGCTCTACACCTGTGTGCATTATGTGTGTCTATATGTACAATGCACAGGTTCACGTGGGTGGGATGGTGTTCTCACCTGGCTCGGTGAGTGTCATCTCCGACAGCTTGCTGACCCTGCCAGCCATCATCAGCATCGCGGCCGGTGGAAGCCTCCTCCTTATCATCGTCATCATTGTCCTCATCGCTTACAAGCGCAAGTCTAGGGAAAATGACCTCACACTCAAGCGGCTACAAATGCAGATGGACAACCTGGAGTCTAGGGTGGCACTGGAGTGCAAGGAAGGTGAGTGCAAGTATATCCTCACTTCCCAGAACCTTTCTTCTTCATTAATCTCATTACCCTTCTTACACATAAAACCCTGACTTTATTCCTATCCTTTTCCCATAAGCCTTTATATTTTACTCTTTCCCAGGAGTTTCCCTTGTCCCTAGGGTTAGAGAAGACCTAGGGGGAGACTCATGAGTGAGGAAACAGGTCTATTGGCATTGCTCACTGTCCTTGCTTTACTCCAATTCAACCCACAATTTGGCCAGCTGGCTCTCCCTCAGGACTCCTATGCCAACACAGTCAGAATTTTCCAGGCCTCGCCGTCTCAGACCAGATTCTTTAATTGCCAGTGTCTATCCCTTTACTGATATTCACAGAGGTACCTTTGCACTATATATGGAAGCCACAGTAGGGAAAGCAGGAGACCCCACCTCTGCCCTGGCCCAGCATCTCCTAGGATTTGTTTTCTGTCACTATTATAGACTAAATGCTCCAAAAGGCCATGCTTGTTGGCAGCCTTGGGTGTGAATGTGTGTAGGAGTGGTGATTGTGTTTCCTCTCATCTCCCACGCAGACACATCCACAGAGTGACATGTATACCTGGCATTCTCTCAGGTTGAGGACCTGGCAGGCTGTCTGGGTAAACATTTCAGTTAGGAATCAAAACATTTTCCCTTTTGCTACAAGTGGCTTTTCACAAGCAAGCAACTGTTGGACAATGGGGAAAAACTGTACTGGAAGAGATGGATCAGAACCCTCTTACCTTCCTCAAACCACAGCACAAAGCCCGAAGAATTACCTCTGACCTGGGAAGCCAGGGAGACACTTGGGAGCCCTTCACTGCCTGGAGTCACCTGTAGATTGAGCATTTGATAGCCAAGGCCTTCTAGGGTTGTCATATCTCGGCTCATCTTCCTAGGACAGAGATCAATTTGCTATTCTGACCTTTGCCAAATTCCAGCAGTTCTCCCCTAGCTTCTGACACCTCCAAAGGACCAAAGTCATAATACTCTCTTCTCTACATTTTAGCCACCTTTGCAAATGTAGAAGTAAAAAACTACAAATAAGTATAGAAGACATAAAAATTGCCCCTCTCCTCATCACAGTTTGTTACCCAGATTCCATTTACTATAATAAATCATGGAGGCAATCACCTAGTAAACAGAAAAGAGGAGGTCCAGGAGGTAGCACAGTCACATGCATGAGGACCTGAAATTGATGCCTGTAACTCAGATAAAAATATGCTGGGCATGTGGCATGTGTTTATAATCCCAGCACAGGGAAAGCAGAGAAGGAGGATCTGTAGGACTCGCTGGCCAGCCAGCTTAGCCTAAGTTGTAAACTCCAGGCTAATGAGAGCCTGTCTCAAAGGAGGTGGATAGTGTTTCTAAAGATGTCACATGCTATTCACATTTTTTTAAAAGTTATTTTGGCTCAGTTTGGAATTTTTCTGTGTATTATTCAGTCCTGTTGTTACTAGGCCTGTGGTAAGGATGCATACAGTAGATAAAGTATGTAGCCAAGAGGGATATCCAGAGTCTCACAAATCCCCTTCCCTAAGATCTCCCTCAGGTCCCACCTCTTTAAATTCCTACCACTTCTAGTAGCTCTAAGTTGGGGACCATGCCTTTAGGAGGTCCTTAAAATCCTATAGCAAACAACTCACAGCAACAGTCTAGGACTCCTTTCTCATCACACCCTCTAACTGCTGCCTTTGTACCCCAGTTTCTTTCCTCTTGCAGACAAGCTTTTCTCTCTGTCCTCTCCCCTGACTTGAGCATCTTCTGAGCTTCCCTGTCTTCACTCACTCTCACAGCTTTTGCGGAGCTTCAGACAGACATTAATGAGCTAACCAGTGACCTGGACCGGTCAGGAATCCCTTACCTGGACTACCGCACCTATGCCATGCGAGTTCTATTCCCAGGCATTGAGGACCACCCTGTTCTGCGGGAGCTGGAGGTACTGCTTGTTTTCTAATGATGCAGGCTAGGGGTTCCCAGGAAATCCAGGGAGCAGGAGTAGGATTATGAAGGAAAAGGAGCAGTAGTTTTAACAGCATCACAGCAGTATGACCATCAGAAAGGGTCTCATTGTTTGTCATTTTCTGATTAAATACTGAGTTAATTAAATTTTTGCCAAATCAGCATGGATTTAAGAAGGCTTTAAAAAATGACCTTGAACTTATTCATACATTTGTCTGTTTGTTTCCTCAAGAGAATGAGTCAAGGCAGAGGAGATTGAGGGGAAATAAATAAGCAGGGGAAGTCTGAGTTGGGAGATGAAATGATTGCAGCCCTCGTGAAGAGGGTCTTACAGCAGGCATCATCACCATCAGGTCTTAGGGCCTGGGTAGACATCCAGAGCTTGCCCCCTGAAGGTCATCCTGCATACCCCAGGTACAGGGAAATGGACAGCAGCACGTGGAGAAAGCCCTGAAACTCTTCGCCCAGCTCATCAACAACAAGGTTTTCCTGTTGACCTTCATTCGCACACTGGAACTGCAGCGCAGCTTCTCCATGCGTGATCGCGGCAATGTGGCTTCTCTCATCATGACAGGCCTTCAGGGCCGCCTGGAGTATGCAACAGATGTCCTCAAGCAGCTGCTATCTGACCTCATCGACAAGAACCTGGAGAACAAGAACCACCCCAAGCTTCTTCTCCGCAGGTCTGACCCGCAGCAGGGCAAAGGCAGTTATAGGCAGGCCATCTTGGCAGATAGACCCTGGATGTCCTCACCCACCAGAAATAGCTTCCGTGCAGGGCTGTGTGTGTCTTCCTATCAACCCGGTATGGAATGTGATCTTCCGCTGGTCCTGGGAAACCAGGTGGCTTCCGACCCAAGTGCATAGCCCTGTCTTGGGACTCAACACGAATGCTTTTCCTACTGCTTGTCCTCACACCAGGGGAGCTGCCTTTTAAAAGTGGTTTGGTTTCCTCATAAACAAGATAAGAGTAATACCTGTCTCTTAGTCTGTGTCCCTCCCTCTGCTTCTAGAGCTGTGTGCCCCAGCATGGTAGCCACTATTAACAAAAATGAAATGTACACTTCAATTTCTCCGTCTCGCTGGACACATTCCCAGTGTCCAGACACCCTGTGTTTGGTGGCCACCATATTGGACAGCACAGGCAAACCATTTCCCATCATCATACTTAGATCTGATAGACATGCTGGGCTAGAGATTGGGAGCAGGTTTGGGTCCCCGCTTCCTGGCTTTGAATTGCTAGCATATACCAACTGCCTGAGTTGCCACTTTTCTGGCAGAGCACAGATTTTAGAGACCCTCTGCCTCCTGCACCCACCCTCAGTTGAGGTCATGGGGTGCCAGATCTAGGGCTCTGAGCAGCAGGGATTGAATCTGTCACCTCCACTCATTCTTCCTGTACCTTTGCTCACAGGTCTTGGGTTTTCCAATCCCACATGGGTGGCTTTGTTTTATAAGCATTGAGCCCCCATCCTGCCAGTCTGAGCATTGGAAGCTTTCATTAAGGACTGTTGTATTTAAATTAGAGCTAATCTCAAACACAATGCTGGGAGAGGGTGCTGGGAGGGCCCAGAGAGAAAGCTGCAATTTCTTATGCCATTGTCACTCTCTACCAGCCCTGATTGCTAAGCGGTCCTGGCAAATGCCTGGGGTTTACTTCAGCCAGAGGGTATAATTTGCACCACGTGTGGGGAGTTAAAATACCCCTTGGCATCCCCATCAACAAGGTCTGTCACAGTGCTTTGGCTTTGTTTCTTCCCAAATTCCCAGACCTGCAGCCTGGGGTGGGGGAGGGGAAGGAGGTGGTGCTTACAGAAACAGATCCCCCTGTTGGCTAAACTCTTAAGCATTGCTCTCTACCTGCAGGCCTAGGGAGCACATGAACTACAGTACTAATCATTCATATTTACATAGTGTTTTACTGTGGAGCCAGGTGTTACCTTTTGCATTTTAAATGTGTTAACCCATTCAACTCTAACAATTGAAAGTGTGAATATCATAACTGTGTGCATGTAATGATGGAGAAAATGAAGCCAAATTATTTGCCCAAGGTTATACAGCCAGTATTAATATAGTCTGGATTTGAACTGGTGGCAACCTATGAGTATTTGGAGAGGCAGGTACTAGGCATGCACTATGGAGTACTTGAATATGCAGAAACCACAGTGGAGCAGACAGATTCCATTCATCACCATAAAACCAGAGGGAGCAGGGAACTGGTCATTACAGCCTGTGGGATAAGCATTTGCAACCCACATTAGGTGTCACCAACAGTCTGTGGTACCACAGAGCAGCAAGGATGAAATGTCCTGACTTTCTAGAATCTCAGAAAGTTGAATCCTGGGAAACGACCACCCCGGGCAACTTCCCACTAAGTATGGGAAAGAGCGCACTCCTGGCCAATCCCACTTCCAATTATTTCTGGTTTGGTTGGGTTGCCAGGGTCCAGTCTTAGCCCTGTTCTCTCTTACACACACGACAAGCCTAGATTACCACCAGACCCCTGTGTAAAGGCTGGTTCCCCACCCCTCTCCCTTCTCTAGGACTGAGTCTGTGGCCGAGAAGATGCTGACCAACTGGTTTGCTTTCCTTCTACACAAGTTCCTGAAGGTAAGAAGGGAGTGAGTAGGGCCAGAGCCACCCACATACCCTGGCTTTAGAAACATGTGGACCTGCCCCTCAGAAGCAGGGATTCCTTGAAATGGCTGCTGTTAAGCAAAGCAGGCCTGGGGTTCTCTCCCCTGGCTGCAGAGGCAGCCAGGAAGGTTCAGGCAGGGTCTGAACTCTCTACCCTGATTTGCCTACAGGAATGTGCTGGGGAGCCGCTCTTCATGCTATACTGTGCGATCAAGCAGCAGATGGAGAAAGGCCCCATCGATGCTATCACTGGTGAGGCCCGCTACTCCCTGAGTGAGGACAAACTCATCCGGCAGCAGATCGAGTACAAGACCCTGGTGAGGAAGCCAAAAGTCAGGTTCTAGCCCCAGTACCACCTGTGACTCTCCCCACTCTTTCTTCTAGCCCATGAAACCATCTAGCAAAAAAGAGGCTTAGGGCTCAATCTGGGGCAATCCAAAGGGCATATCAAGTATATGAAGGTCAAGGCAGACCTTTCCCTCATCTTAACTGGTGAGCCAAAAAAAAAAAGCTGCGTGTGCCTCAGTTTACCCTAGATGATATTGAGCGAGAAAAAGTTCACTCACCATTAGGGACTGCATAATTAGCAAGGAAAGAAAGCAAGTGTGCTGGTCTCTAGTCTAAAAGCTTTGAGGACATGTGAGGCCAGCCCTTGATGCCCATGGATCTACCTTGAACCTTCTCAAGTGCCTCACACCAAGTTTACCTTCTCCTAACCCGTCTAGGTAGTAGATTCCCTTTTTCTTGAGAAAGGATTAACATCTTGACTTCAGCTCTCACAGTAGAGGAAGAAAAGGAAGACACCAAGTCTCAGGACAGAGGTTCCCCATTCTTTTTAAAAGGAGAACAAACCTTAGAAGAAGATTCTGAGGCCTCAGCTTCTTCCCACGCTGCTTCCCAAGTATGCCCAGCTCACCCTTGATTCTCTACTTACAGATCCTGAACTGTGTCAACCCTGACAATGAGAACAGCCCAGAGATCCCAGTGAAGGTGTTAAATTGTGACACCATCACCCAAGTCAAGGAGAAGATCCTCGATGCCGTGTATAAGAACGTTCCCTACTCCCAGCGGCCGAGGGCTGTGGACATGGACCTGGGTAGGAAGCCTGGCACTGGCATAGGAGGGCAAGAGGAGATCATGGCTTCCCAGAGAGCTATCAGGCCATGAGATGGCTAGGGAAAAGGAATATGAAGTTCTGCCTTGTACACAGCCCCCACTGAAACATAACTAGGTCCTGGCCAGGTGAAGGCCATGGGAAGTACTTCTCTCCCAGGCTTTGTCCACTCAGATGTGAGTCTCTTACACATCAGCCTTGCCCTGCCCCGCTTTGGGATGTCTCAAAGCTCTACCAGTGACATCAGCCAATGGAGACAAGATTACTAGATCTCTAGAGGACACACAGACAGGGTGACCCTGACTGTCCCTGCCACTCTCACTGCTGCCCATACCATCCTTTCCACCCAGAGTGGCGCCAAGGCCGGATTGCCAGAGTGGTGTTGCAGGATGAAGACATTACCACCAAGATAGAGGGTGACTGGAAGCGGCTTAACACGCTGATGCATTACCAGGTGAGGGCAGGCCTCTCTGTGGCCTTCATCCCCAAGAATATCCCCTTTTCTCTCTGTTAGAAGGCCTCCAAAGCCAACAAGGTACTTTCCTCTCTCCATTTTCTTTTTCTGTGGGTCTGGAACAGTGACGCTCTGCTGTGACTGCCCATTAGATGAGACATGGGCTCCCGCAATAGATCTAACTGCCTTGACAGTTTTCTCCTGTGTGTTTCTACAACTGTAGAAGGGACTACGTAGTGCAAAATCCTATACCTGGACAGCCACATAAAGGTGCCTTGTGCTCATTTTTCTGGCTTTTTATTAAAGCCATTGGTTCTCTGACTTGTAGCAGAATAGGGCGCAGAGTTGTCCTCAGCCCCTAAGATTCACAGTAGCTGGAAACATTGCTTACATGCTCTTTCTTTTTACCTGTATGGGGTACCTCAGCAGGTGTGTAGATTAGATTCAGCATAGAAATTGACAAGGAATATATTTTTAATATTGGCAGACATGGATGAACAATCATAAGAGTTCCAGCAGAAGAATATAAGCATCCACTCTACCCTGCTTTAATCCCATGGGAGCCACTCACAGCTTGGGGGTCTCTGTAAGATTAAGCACAGGTAGACAGACTGGGATTCAGGAAAAGTACTGAGATAGGAGCTAGAAATGAGAGACACTGAGGAAAATTAAGCCAACTAGATGAAGTGCCTCAGGCTATAAGACCCATGGGACTCTTTGATTAATAATATCTTCCTATGTGCCTGGCTTACAAAGAGAGGCCTGCAGAGGGACTGACTGTCTAGGCTGAGCTAGCAATGCCTAGCCACTGGGAGGCCCTGTGCCCCAAAACACAGAAGAATCTGGGGGCACCGGGGATACCCCAGAGTACTCCTCCCTGCATATCCTCCATGCTTCACCTAGATCTCAGCCCCAAGTGAGCAAAGCTGTGTAAACAAGAACTGGGGCTTTGAAGGTGTATTCTAGCCCAACACCCACTCTGGTGGTGCCTTTCTATAATTTTTCCCAACCTTAAGCTACTCATCCATTCATGGGAACTAACACCTGTGACAAGAAAGGGAATGAAGGTAGCTAGAAGAATTAGAGACAAATGCACAAACTCAAGATTTGCCCTTGCATACAAGCAAAAGGAATCAAATCACTTCATGTTAATTCCATACATGTAAACACACATATACACAACCATGTTTACACAGTAAGTGCATACAGTACAACTGTAATGAACCAATTAGAGGTGAATGAGACAGTGCAAAAGAGAGCAAATCTGTACCACCAAATCTCTTGTTCCTGAAGGGCAAGCTTAGAGCCTTTGTTTTCATTCATCTCTGATACCCTAAAGATTGTTCCTGGGTTACCCATCCTGTGACTTCCAATAGGAAAAGAATATCCCTTTCTTACTGTGCTCCTTTTACAAAACACTTCCAGTTCCCTCATGTCATTTATTGTTCATATATTCATTCATTCTTCAAATGAATTCATTCATTCTTCAAATATTTACTGAGCTTTACTAAGTGCAAGGCACTTCCCACATTCTAGTTCTGAGTGACAGGGACAGCAGGGAATCTTCCTTCAAGAGATGATAAGGTTGGTGTTATTATTCAAAATGGCAACATGAATATCAACACATGCTGAGTGCTCACTGGGTACCAGATACTTCACTCAGCCTGTATGTGTCTCAATTTTTTTTTAATAGTCACCACATCAGTGATTGCCAGATATGATTATTAGCCCCAGAGGCAAATGAGACAACCAAGGCCCAGAGAGGCTAAGTCGTTTCACTGCTAAGTGGTGGCAGAGCTGGGGTCAGGTCCAGCCAGGTATTTTGGACTGAAAGAGAGAAACAAAACAAAACAAAACAAAACATGGGTGGGGTGGGGAGACAGCGTTAGAGAGAGTGAGAGACCGAGGGGGGATGGAGACAGAGAAAGTGGAGAAAGACAGAGAGATGAGAGAAAGGTATCGTTAGCAACTAGTCTTGGAACTGGTCACATTAGTCACCTTATGACTTTAGCTATAGATGGCAACAAACCATAAATAATGTCATCTGTCCTTGCTGGGAGTAGAAACTCCCACCCTTTGCCAGGCTTTCAGAGTAGCATTTTTGGGTTGCAGGTAGCAAGAATTCTTGAGAGACAGGGTTAATGCCCCTTACCTCTCCTCAATCATAGATTAGGTGCTGATAGTACAAATAGCTGGAAAATCCAGAACTTCTCCAACCAGGAGGTGAACACTGGCACCTCCTGGGAATAATGGTGACTGCACAGGGTTCAGAACCCAAGAGGCTTACCCATTCTACCCTCTTGCTACCCTTTCCTGGAGTCAAAGGTCTTTGGAGGCCCGGCAGAAGAAAATCATCTTAATTAACAAAGAGAGGGGTAAAAAACTGCCTGGGCTTCTGTAGATTTATAGGGAGGGTAAAATTAAACACCACTGCTAAAGCTGGCTATCAGGGAATCTCGTTAGCACTAATGTTCATTTATAGTTTGACTTCTCAACATTTAATTCTTTTTTGGTGAGAAAGAAGAACTGACAATTTAAGACCCAGAAAGATGGTTTTATGGCTGGCGAAGCTATAAATCAAACTTACAAAGTTCATAAAAATTGTTAAAATAAAAAATGGTTTAATAGGAATGTTTTATGGCCCATAACATTATTATAGCTGTTTTATTCCCTCTGCGTTAGGGGTTTAATTGGATCACCACAATTCTGGGGATTCTCCGTTTTTATTAGATGGAGGGCAATCTTAAATCAAGATGGCCCCAAATGTCTTCTCTATGGCTCCTCATTCATCAGCCCCCACCACCACCAACTGCTGGGTGCTGGGCCTGGCATCTTCTCAGAGGACAGGGCAATGTGCCATCTTTCTCCAAGCTTCCCAAGGGCAGATGTCCTTCTGGTGAAACTTCAAGGTGGCCAACACATAATACAACACAGGCAAGGAGGAAAATGGAGCCAAAAGGAAAGATGGGGCTCAGACCAATATGGTTTGTAATAAAATCCCAAATTAGGAAATATAATGAGGAGAATGTGTGCTCTGGAGACATACAGGTCTGAAGAAAAACATCAACTCCTCAGTATATTAATGACGGGACCTTGAAGCAGTGACTTAGCCCACCCCTGCTTCTGTTCTTTCATCTGTAAAATGGAAATAGTCATCTATAATGTGAGATGATGGGAATCTGAGTCTAACCCTTCTGTCCAACAGAAATAGAATGCTGGTTATGCCTGTCATTCTAAATTTTTCATTAGCTCCAATAAAAAGCAGAAACAGACTCTTGAAATGTTAACAATATACTTCATTTAATTCAGCTTAAAAGAATTAGCCCAAATGCATAATCAATACAAGACTTATTAATGACATCACTTATATTCTTTCATTCATACTAACTTTCTGAAACCCTGTGTGTGTGTGTGTGTGTGTGTGTGTGTGTGTGTGTGTGTGTCTGTGTGTGTCTCAAAATCAATTCAGATACCTAGTTGAGATTGGCTACATGTCAGGTAATCCAGAAACATAAAAAGCATTAATGGTTGTTGTAATATTTCTGAACTTCTGCTAACCCCACACTCCCAAGAAGTACTTAACGTCTCAAAACACCTGAATTCTCCCATGTTGTCTTTTTGTGCCCTTCTTAGGTGTCAGACAGGTCAGTGGTGGCTCTGGTACCCAAGCAGACCTCCTCCTACAACATCCCTGCCTCTGCCAGCATCTCCAGGACATCCATTAGCAGATATGGTAAGGGGTCAGAATGTAATTGGGAAACTCAAGATCTAGGCTTCTGGGATACTCAGGGACCACCTGTTCCTGTCCTTATTAGGAAGCCCTTGTTGCTGCCATACCTAAACGCAAAGGTACTGGCTCATCTGTCTCCTTCCTAAGGAGCCTTGAGGGTCATGTGTCTCCTTTGAGAAGAGGTAGCAGATAGCACTACAAGACCTTTCTTTGCTCTCTATGCCAAGTAAGGAGATGGAGTAGCCTAGTACGGGGATGTAGCCTGATTGGAAGTTCACCCATCTCACTTCATAACTGTGGTCCTGGTTGAATTAGTAATTGTAGCTCTTTTCTCAAAAGTGTCTTAGTTTGGTACACAAAACTGGTTATTCTTTCATTTCTATTCCCAGTCTCCTCTGGGCAGCATGATTCTTTCTTTCTTATTTTGTCTGTTTTGGTTCCATGTACTTCAAAGGCACTAAACCTTTGTTTACCCACCTGAAAGAAGCTTTAGGACTAAAGGCAGTGAACCAAAAAGGGTTCAGAAAATATATTTCCAGAATTTCAAAAGAAGTGCCCATTAACTAAAAAGAGGATCATTACAACTATCTAGACTTTCTAGAGTGCTTGTGTGTATATATCTAGATGACATTTTACTTCATTATTGTTCATTACTGGAAACATCAGAAGAGAGGCGACTCCCAAATTCTCATGGGTGTCTAAGCTCTTAAAATGTCTAAATCTTCTTTCTAGAAATAGATTGTAGGCTCCTCTGTTCAACCAAGGATCCCTAAAACTATTAATAAATTATGTAGTCCCAAGAGTCCTTTCAAAGTGAAGCATGTTTATTCTGAGAAGATGCAGCAGTTGGGAGGGATTCCTGAAGGAGGCTTTGGGAAGAGGTTGGCCTTCCTCACTCTGGCATCCCCTACCCTCTTCCAGACTCTTCCTTCAGGTACACAGGCAGCCCAGACAGCCTCCGGTCTCGGGTCCCCATGATCACTCCAGACCTGGAGAGTGGTGTCAAGGTGTGGCATCTGGTGAAGAACCATGACCATGGTGATCAGAAGGAGGGCGACCGGGGCAGCAAAATGGTATCTGAGATCTACTTGACCCGGCTCCTAGCCACCAAGGTAACTCCTACACTACCCAGGCCAAGCTATTCCCTACACTTTGGCACAGACACCCATGCTACAAATACATCCTGTCCACTCTTCTGCTGGCCTCCACTATATCTGCCTTTTATAACTGTTTTCTAATCCAGTGGGAGAGAGAGTAGAAAGGCCCAGTTGGACTAGAAATCTAAGAAAAGACTGTCCCTCCAACCCATTGTATCTCAGGCTAAAAGGAGATAAAGGCAGCATATTCTAGGTTTCCCAGGAGAGAACAAACCAAACCTTCAAGGATGTTTTACCTTAGAGATCAGACTGGATTCTAAATGCTATCCCCACTGATCCCACTGCAATGCGCAGGGACTCTAACACAGTTGCTTAAAGCTCTCAGATTTACTTCCAGAATGGCCCAGAACAACTCTATCAGACTCATGTCTCCATCTTTACTTTGTTAAATATGCCCAGTATATCAATAAGAGATAATCAAAAGACATCAAAAAAAATTCAGTAATTCTACTAATCTCCAGAGTGTGTCTGGGCCCAGGTCCAGGCTTGTCACTGCCTCTAGAATTCATGAAGCCTGTGGATCAGGGCTGTGCCTGGCTTCTCTTGAAGCTAATCTCCTGATACTAACACCCTAAAGCTGTTCATTCTTCCTTTCAGACCTTGTCCACCCTCCAAGCCCCTACAGGGGTCAGACTCCCTGACCCTCTGTAGACTCTGCTGCCAGCCTGAACCCTCTCACTCATTCTAGGACATCCCATTTCAGAGCACTTCCTACCCTCCCATCGAATGCCCTCAGCCCATACCTTCAGGGCATGTTGCCACAAATTAAAAGAGAGATTCCTTTTATGGATTCCCAGACTTCTCAGCCCCTCCCAGCTTCACAATATCCCATCTAGTACCTACCTCACCCGGCCCCACTGCATCTCCATCCGCACACTGCATTTCAGACAAATTTCCAAGGTAGGATGGATCCAAGACACCATCTGGCATGCGTTCTGCTGCTCTCTAGTACCCACCCACAATTTCACTGCCCCCCTTACTCCCACAGGGCACTCTGCAGAAATTTGTGGACGACTTGTTTGAGACCTTGTTCAGCACTGTGCACCGGGGTAGCGCTCTCCCACTAGCCATCAAGTACATGTTTGATTTCCTGGATGAGCAGGCAGACAGACACAGTATCCACGACACTGATGTGCGGCACACCTGGAAAAGCAACTGGTAACCCCAGGGGAGCTCATTGGGGGTGTCACCTGGGAGACCCGGCACTCTGGGTGTTGGGGTCCAGCAGAGACTAGAGATGGGAGGTAGCTGAGTCTCAGCTGGGGCTGGGTGATCTGAGGGTTATACAACACAGCACATACACACACACGCACACATGCACACACACACACGCATGCACACACGCACACTGCAGAGTCAACATTGTCACCAAGGCTGCCAAGTTTTTACCCAAGCAGCATAGCTTTCAGGAAGCAACAGAAAGAATGTCTTGAAGAAATGATTCTTGTTTAAGACACTTCCACATCCAAATTAGTGGTAGGAGAAGCAGCCCCTGATAGCCCTTAGCATGAACCCCACCCCCACCCCAGGTTTTGAGCCTGGACCACAGACCATGCTAAGGACTAGCTTATAGACCAGACAGGGCTTGTCTTAGAGCCAGTTTCAAAAGGCTTCCTCTAGGACTGAGCACAAAAGGGAAGGCATTTGGATTGGGCAGGAAGCCCATGCAGCTGTCTAGAGTCAGCAATCCCCGGAAAACAGAGCCGACACAGATGGACTCAGGCTGTTATTTGGAAATCAAAAGTCCTAGCAACCAGCAAAATACTTTGAAAGAGCCAATGGGGCCTTGGAATAGACCTTCATTCTCTTGGTGTTGTGGCCACTAGACCCTCCTCTGTTCACTTTTCGGTCACAGTGGAGTGACATGGAGAGGTTCCGTGGCAGTAAGTAAAGAATATGCAGGAAGCTTTACAGAGCAGGTCCATGACATGTCCTCAGCTTTGTAGCCCAGCACAGTGCTGGGAATGGCAGTTTGGGGACAATCAGTTGAAGGCTATTCCATTCTCTGTGCCTTCTGGCTAGGCTCAATACCTTCCTCCCCCAATGTGATAGGGTGATAAAGCTGAGTCACACGGCTCATGCTTCACATAGCAAAGGTCCAAGCAAAAGAGCTTAGACGTGTCCAGCACTACCAGAGGAGGACAGGACAGAAGAACTGTGCCAATGCTGGCTGAGGCAGCTCCTCCTAGGTTTCAAGAAAGGACTGTAGGTTGAGGATAAGCAAATATTACAGAGACTTGGGAGGAGACCAACACTTACATTCATTCCCAACACCTAGTATTAGAAAGACACTTGGAAAGTGTGGAGGTGGTGAAGTCAGCATAGTGTAAAAAAAGAATAGGGAGACCCAAGGGCAGTATTTTAGGCTGGAAGGTCATGCCCATGACAGAGTTCATGCCACACAGGCATCACATCCTAAGAGTCAAGTCTGGAACGTAGCTGGAAAAGACAGACTTTGGAAAGAGCCAAAATAGTAGCTATAAAAGCTGTCCTGGTTTTGAAGGAAGGCAATGTGCTTACTGCCTTATGACCTCAGGAATAGCAAAGGCTATTCCCCTCTGCCTTTAGATTCCAGAGCCTCAGAAGCAATCTCCCAACTGCTGTTAGGTTCCTTTTGGGAAAAACTCAGAGCCAGGGTGAACCATTCTCTCCTGGAATGCCAAAAACCATCTCTTTCCCTTCCCTCTGCCATGCCCAGATGCAGAAAGCCCTGGAGGGGACCCCCTGAAAGAAATCCCCCCTTGAGAAACCTGTCCTCTGACCCAGGCCTAGGAAGTGGCTCAGTAGCCCACTGGATCCAGAGGATAGGTCATACTCCCACTGAGGCAGTGCTTGGGACTGCTTGCCCACTTCCAAATGGCCATGAGCCATTTGAAAATGGCTCAGGTGAGACACTCTAGGAGCTTGGTGGCTTTGTCTGAAGCCCTGAGAAAGTTGTGTTGTTCTCTATGGTTGACCTTTCCTGGAGCACAGAGGCCTTGGAAAAAGTTCATCAAGGAGAAGCAGAGCCCAGACACACCCACCCCTCAGCTATTAGGGAGCATAGCTAATGCCCTGATATGACAAGACCAAAGTCTCTCTGCTTTCTTTTTTTTTTTTTTTTTTTAAATAATTTATTTATTATGTATACAACATTTCTTCCATGTATGCTTGCATGCCAGAAGAGGGCACCAGATCTCATTACAGATGGCTGTGAGCCACCATGTGGTTGCTGGGAATTGAACTCAGGACCTCTGGAAGAGCAGTCAGTGCTCTTAACCTCTGAGCCATCTCTCCAGCCCTCTCTGCTTTCTTCTACAGCCAAGAACAGCATAAGCTGAGCAACCAGCCCCTTCTGGGCCAGTTCCTGAGTTCATTCCCTTCTCTTTTAGAATGGAACATCTGCCCTAACATTCGGCAGTAGGGGAAGAATATTAGTAAGGGTCAATGTCAAAGTATATCCTTCACGGTACTCTGTCTTTTCCCACAGCCTCCCTCTGCGTTTCTGGGTGAATGTCATCAAAAACCCCCAGTTTGTATTTGACATCCACAAGGGCAGCATCACAGATGCTTGCCTCTCTGTGGTAGCCCAGACCTTCATGGACTCCTGTTCCACATCAGAGCACCGACTGGGCAAGGACTCACCTTCCAATAAGTTGCTCTATGCCAAGGATATCCCCAGTTACAAGAACTGGGTAGAAAGGTCAGTAGTTCTTCTAAGATACACACTGTGGCCATCTAAGACACCTCTGTAGACCAGGACCACATACCCCCCATATGGTGGGAAGGCTTTGTGTCCTGGGAAGTCTGATAGTTATCATCCTAATTAACATTTACTGAGCACGTAAGAATTACTGTGATAGGATTTTGTATGTTGTTTCACTGAAATGTCCAAATAGACAGTTGTAAAATAGCTGCTATGATAATCCCTGTTTTGCTAATGAGGGAATGGAGGCACAAAAGAAGCCATGTAACTTGCCCAAGTTCACCAGCTAGCAGATAGAAGAGCTGAGATATGAACACAAGGAGTCTTGCCAGGGTCTGGGCTCTTAACTCCCCAGGGCACCGTAGCTCTTAGCTGGCTGGAGTGTCCTGTAGAGACTCGGACTGCACCTTAAACTCAAGCTTCAGCTTGAGGCAGAGGCCACACCAGAGAAGAGATGGAAAGCAGAAGCAATGGCCCCCTGGTTCTCCTGACCTGGGTCAGGGTGGGTATTGGTGGATGTTTGCTCAACCCGCATTGTGGACCTGTCCTGTCCGTGGCAGATACTATGCAGATATTGCCAAGCTCCCAGCCATTAGCGACCAAGATATGAATGCCTACCTCGCGGAGCAGTCCCGCCTGCACGCCACAGAGTTCAACATGCTGAGCGCCCTCAACGAGATCTACTCCTATGTCAGCAAGTACAGTGAAGAGGTAAGACAGGGTCTCAAAGTCAGAGACCAGCTCACAGCTTGATTGAGGCCTGAAACAATAACAGTGGGGGGGTCATTTTTAAAAATCACAATCCATAGCCATAGTCATTGAGCCCCAAATCATCATCTTTTCTTTACGAGACAACCCAACCTCTCCTGCTTCATTGAATTCCTCCCTGTACATTATCTTTACTCACTCAATTTTTTAAAAAGATTTATTTATTTATTATGTATACAACATTCCTTCCGTGTATGCTTGCATGCCAGAAGAGGGCACCAGATCTCATTATAGATGGCTGTGAGCCACCATGTGGTTGCTGGGAATTGAACTCAGGTCCTCCGGAAGAGCAGTCAGTGCTCTTAACCTCTGAGCCATCTCTCCAGCCCTACTCACTCAATTTTTATATAACTAGTTTTATTCTTTTTTAATAATGAATAGAATTATCCATTTATACTTGGGCAGATCCTGTCAGTCATTTTTCAGATAGACTGGTGGGCTTTGACCTGAACAGAAGTTAACCAGGAAGGTGACAAGCCATGCATTAGCACTGAACCTAAAGAAAGAAGTAGCAAAATAATAGTAGCCCACACTTAAGTAGCTCTTATATATGCTTTAAGCACCTTAGAACTCTATGTACATGCATATATTCCTGCATGTGTCTGGAGATGTGTGTTCTGCATGATAATTTTGTGGCATGCCACCCACATAACAGTGGTCCCACCAGAGTAAATAGCTGAAAAATTCCCGTGTGACCTCAGAGCCATCCGAGCCTCATGGCACACGTGAGCCTATGGCCACGCTGTGTAAAGGAATCTACCAAGCTGTTGGTTATGCAGCTTACAAAACTAGGCACAGTCTGTGCTCTTAGAAGTAAGTAATTGTGTAGCTAGTGCATAAACTGTGTTTACTATGCTACGCTTTTATTGCTGTTTTAGAGCATGCTCCTACTTATAAAAGCAGAGCCACACATTGCATATATATTCTCTTGTGCTTGATTCAGTGTCCTGCGTGTGCATACTCTGGGCTGTTTTTTCCTGCTGACAGAATCATGTAAGGACTCTTTCCTCAGAAAGTGTCCTGATGGTTAAATAAACATGACTATGCATAGATCTACTCATTTAATCATGCCAACTAGTTGACATTACAATCCTAAAGGCAGAATAGAAAGACAGAGGGATAGGTGCTGGATTGATGACCTCAGAAAGTTGTGCCTTTGAAGCTGAGTCTTGAATCATCTGCCTTTTTTTGCCCCTCAGCTCATCGGGGCACTAGAGCAGGATGAGCAGGCCAGGCGGCAACGATTAGCCTACAAGGTGGAGCATCTCATCAATGCCATGTCCATCGAGAGCTGAAAGGAAGACCTCCTGTTCCTGGAAGAGGGACCCATACAAGCGATCACACTGGTGTCTCAAGAGGAAGGATAGGACGAGAGAGGGGTATCAGGCCCCAGAGCTGGCTGCCCACTGAAAGCTCATGAGAGGAAATGGAAAGGCTCTGCTCCCATTGCCAGCCATGTTTCGTCATAGCCAGTTCCTGCCAGAAGGACAGCAAACACCACCTATCACAGTGTGAGCTCAGGACAGCACGGGCAAGGAAAAGGTGCCCTTCAAGTGAGAGGCTTGAACCTGGTGGTTCTGCCTCTGTGACTGCTGCTTTGCATGAAAACTCATTTGATGTATATTGGGAAATAATGAGAACTTATTTAATTTTTTTAAGAAAAAGGGAAAAAACAGAAATAAAACAAAACATAAAGCCTCCCTGTCCAACCCGTCCAACTTTTGTTTAATCTGATTTCTGTCCTCTCTCAGTGACATCTCTCCCTCCTTTTGTATCATCTCTTTCACAATGTCAGAAAATGCCTGAGAGATGCTGAAAGAAACCAGCATGGAAATGTTCTCCTCTCCCTTGAACTGAAAGAAAAAGGAGGAGAGGGAGGAAGGAGCCCAAGTCCGTGCTAAACATTTGGCAAAGAGGCCAGGAAGGCCTGGATCCTACCACAGCCAGAAGCGCCTGGGAACTGCAGGCCTTTGTGGTAATCGTGAAAGCTGATCATCTCCACCTGGCTAATAGGCCACTGCTATCCATGCTGCACCCTTGTGTGTCCTCATCTCCTAAGAGGAGGAAGGTACCAACCGAGGACCCATAACCTGTGGGAACATCTTTTGTTGGTTTCATAAAATCCCAAACCTCCATGAATGAGGAGTTGGTCTCTGGTACTTTTCCTTTTTGGTTTCCCTAGAGTTGATATCAAAAATGGGAGAGGCCCACCTCTCCCAGACCAGCCACCTCCTCCCTGAGGACTCTGAGCAGAGCCCCATGCCAGCCTCTGTTGTAAGACAGGCACACAGGGGCTGTACAGACCAGGCCTTCTCAGTCTGAGATGAATGGGGAACATGGGTGTTTGACTTTGGATTTCACTCAACCATCTACCAGTTTACGGCAATTAAAAAGAAAACAAACTCAAATACTGTTTACAGTAAGCAATACTTGAAGAGTATAGGTTTAAGAAGCAGCAGTATTTATTATTATACTTTCTTTTCTCTTGTGCCTGGGAGGGGAGGCCAACCTTCACTCATATCCAGAAGCTCCTGACCATCTGCGCACAGTGCATTTGCCTCAGTAGAAATGACTGTGGCATCTCATCATCTCTGCCATCTCTGTCTGCCATGGACCCATGGATGTGAACGTGGATTGCTTCCTGTGAGGGCACCAGTCTGTCCCTCTGTCTCCTGATACCGAATGCCATAGATGGCCAGATTTCCTGAGTATATCTTCCAAGCAGAGGCCAAGGCTCCATTCTCAGGCCCAGAGGCAAGATCTATAGTAGCAGAACAAGAAATTCAACTGGTTAGCCCTCAGGGAATTAGTCCTCCTGCCTTGCCGTGATCCCAGGCAGCCAATTCCAACAGCTTTGCAAGTAACACCTATCTCAAGGTAGAAGGGCAAGAGGAAGGCAAAGGGTTGGCACGGGGAAAGGCCGAAGAGTTCTTCCATTCTTGCCTTGTGCTTTTCGAGAGGTAAGGAATGCCAGGCTATAGGGCTGGAAAATAAGCCAGCTACCCTGAGAGAGACCGGACCAGGGTTATTTCCTTCACAATTAACCCAGGCGTCAACTTATACCTCCAGTTAATTCCAGTTTCTGAGATTCTGCTGACCACATGTGATTCCCAGCACAGGGTAGGGAAGGAAGCCAAGAAGGTGGCTTCCAGTCCATGTATATGTCTTCGGATGGCTGTCTCACACATAGCAGATGCTGTCTGGGCTGTTCAGCTTGTTTCTTGTCTGAATGTACCTGACAAGGAAGAGAGAAAAGCATTCAGCAAAATACTCAGGAAATTTGCTGATTTTATGATGATTCACAACCAGCCATGCCAAGGCCACTTTGCTTCTGATAATCTACTCATGTTAAAAGTTTTTCAGGGTCATATTAATAGCCTGGAAAAAAATACTAGTGACTGGCCTTCCACACTAAGCCAAAGTGTTTGCTCTTCACAGCACCCAAAGTTTATCATCTTAGAGCCTGTAATTTATGAAAATGGAAGAAGCGATGTCGTCAAAACAAGAATATGAACAGAAGACTGCACTACCCAGGACAAACTCCAGCCCACCTTGTTTTCCACTCCAGTTTTGTTGACGGCTTCCTGAGCAGCTGCTACTGCTCAGGCTGATGTCCAGAGTGCTATTTCATCAAGAAGTAAAAAACCAAAATGTTTGACATCTCTTTTCGATAGCACCCAAACCTTCCTCAGTGTGCCTACCTGGAATCTCCCAGCAGTCATTTATGGTACCCACTCGCTCTCTGCCTCTGGTATGCTTCACTGAAGATGTTTGGAGAGAATGATGGGGAGAGAGCAAATCAAAGAGTCTAGATGCAGGGAGCAGGGCCAGCCATGAAAGGTGGTTTAACTGCTTTACTAAAGATTCCATGAGTTAAACAACTTGGGCTGAAAAGAGGAGGGGCCAAAGGGCCTGGTTAAGGAAGAATTAAGAAGGAAAATTCAGCTGGAGACAGGCCTGCCAAGAGGGTGAGTGGTTGCAGAGTCTTGTTTTCATTTTAGCTTTTACCTATCCTCCTACTAGCTCTTTACTTTGGTTCATGAGTAGCTGATAGAGTCTACTCCCTAGGGAATGGAGAGGAGAGGAAATTTCTTGGTCACTCTTCTTGCTACTATACAACCTGAGGATATTTTGGCCTTTTGTTTAAAAAAGAAAAAAAATATTAAAGCTACAACCCTTCCCCACAAAAAGCCATTTATCTTTGGGGGACGCATGAAGTCTCTCTCAAGCCTACCTAGCTTTACTTTATTTCATTGATCTACACAAAAGCCAATTATCTAGAAAAGGAACAGGACTGTAGAGGGCTTGGCAAGACAGAATTCTAGAGGACTGTATGGAGAAGTCCTTCAACTGGATCTGGCACTACCTCCTGCCTTCTGTGTGGGTCAGGCACTTCTGTGTCTGATGTTCTACCTCTTTCTGTGGTTTGGCTCTCAAAACCACTTCTGATCCCCCTCTCTTTTACAGAGTGCAACCATTCAAGTCATGGCCACCCTGTGATCTCACAGAAGGAGGGAACTGTGTCCTGCATTCATTCATTTGGAGATGGTTTCATAAGTAGTAATCATCTGCCAGGCTCTTAGAGGTTCTGGAAAAGAGGGTGAATAAAACCAAAAAGGTCCTTCTTCCAGCAAATTCATCTTCTCCAAGCTGCTAGTTCTGCCACTAGTACAGCAGGGTTGTTCTTCCCACCTACCACAGAAGAAAGCACCAGGTGCATAGAAAATGAAGTGCTGTGAAGGAAAAAGACTGATCAGGCTCCCTAGCAGTGAGATCTGCTCTCATTTCTACCAGCTCTTTAGTCAACACAACTCTGTTGCTTAAGCTCCTGTCCTTTCAGTTCCATCAAAATGAGGGTAAAAATTAGTAGTTCAGGCCCCTGGTCCTCCTGATTGTGAGACAGAAACCATGGTGGTTGTGCAAGTAGTCTGCTACAAGTGGAGAAGGCCAGAAGCTCCTAGCCACCCAGTTGCAGATGCTGCACAACTACCACATCTGAAATCTCACATGCCAACTGGTAATACTAAGCCAGCAGCTACTCTAAAAAGGGTTTCAACTACACTGTGTCATGACTAAGAGTCCTGCAACCTGGACACAGGCAGGGGAGAATTGAGACACAGAGGCCTATGAGCGTGAGGAAATGTAAAGTGGCTTCAGGGAGTCAGGGCATAGGGAAGATCTTATGATGGGAGAAGATGGTCAGGTCCTCCCGATGCCTTGTCTCAGGAATGTTCTTGGAGAAGACAATGGCATCATATTCATAACTCCACATCTCCTTTTCTTCTATCTTTACTGCTCATTCCCTAGAGTGAAGATTTAGCATCTGATGCCCAGTGATGCTTATAATGAAGGGTAAAGGTTCTGTTGGCACTTTCTAACTAATCCAGGGAATGTCCTGAGAGGTGATCAAGGCCAGTGCCTGTCAGACAGGCCTCAACACAATAAGGAAACTAGAGATTCTCCATCTCCCCAGACTGAGCTGCCTCCTCCCTGCCTCTGTTCTGCCTAGGGCCTCAGTGAAGGAAGTGAGAAGCTTCTTCTAGAACTCAGTCAATGTCATCATTTTGACATTATTGGTCTCCATTTTGGTATCCAAGCATAAGGAAGTGTGGTCCCACGAAACAGGACCAAAATTCCTGAATGTACGGGAGAGAAAGGGACAAGCTCTTTATACAGGCACATGAAGGCCTTGAGCCCAGCTGCCTCTCCTCATCCCCTCCTACTCAAAACCCTCCCCATGACACACTGGAATCTGTATTATATCTATTTTTAAGAAAGTACAATGCTGGTTGTCTGGTTTTGTTGTTTTTACAGGTGTTACAAAATAATAATAAAATGAAGTATTTAAAATGTTCCAATAAAGCGGGGTTTTGTTATCTAATATATTATCATGTACCTATTGTAAATATGAAACTCCTATTTTGCAAGCCAAGGACACAATTTGTACTGTTGTTATATATAAATAAAGATTACTGGATTAAAAACAAATCTCCTTAAATCTTCAAATAAACAGTTTTTTGGCCACATAGGTACAGAACAACTTTGGGACTATATAAGAGGCAGATATTCAGAAAGAGCAAAAGACTTGTTTTAAATTCATCCGAGAAAACTCCATGGAGCCAAAGTTTATAAATGTCTAGCGGGCTTCACCATAGGCTTGGATGCACAGTCGGCTCCATCACACCAGTGGGAGAACACTGCCCCCTAGTCCCAGGACCTCAGAATACAGCTTGCTCTGGGGAAGCTGGGCTGCTGCAGACTTAAGGGGTTGAGTCTCTTTTCCAAAGTTCTGAAAACAGATTCCCTAGGAGCCCTTCCTGAAAGAGCACTTCCTCATGGATTAAGTGCTAGGGTGAAATGAGAATGAGAGAAGCTGGGATGATTCTGAAAGAGACTTTTAGGGCTTTCAGCTAGGCATTGAGAAAGGTAGTGACGTTCATTTTTGCTTCAAAATTAAAAGTGAACAAATTGGAAGATACCAGATGGTTAGTGCTTTAAGACCCGGCGCAGAGAAGGAAAGTGGAGATAGCCCTTGATTGGGGGTTAGGAATAGAGAAAAGAGAGCTCAGAAGCAGGAGAACTCCCACTGTTAGGGAATAAGGCTGAGGGGAAGAAATCTTTGGACTCCCTCTAAAGTGAGGGTGATATGTCCCCTCCCTTCTTTCTACTCTTATTTTCATGTTTTTATCCTGCAATCTAATGGTGTTTGACATTTCCACCCTCTTACTGGTAAGACACGTTAAATGAGAACAACTCAAGAACCTGTCCCAACCAAGTGTACACAGAAGTTTCTAGCCCTTCTCATTAGACAACAGGACCAGGAGAATTTTCTGTGAGCAGAGTATCCCTGGACTTCTAACTTCAGTCTAGTAGGGACAACCAGTACACACAAAGGAACCTGGTACTCATGAAACAGAATTTTGGAAATAAGATCATGTTAGATATAGATATTCTTACATAATTATATATGCATATATATGTGCATATATAGGGTATGCTAGAGTTGTAGAAAAGTAAGACAGTCAAAGGAATAAAATGAAACAGGATTTTATCATGTGACCCAGTCTGGCCTGGAAGTCATGATTCTTCTGCCTAGAATTCCTGAATACTTGGATTACAGGTATATACCACCACAACAGGTTCAAAGAAATAATTCTGGAGATTTTCTATCCAGTACTCAGCAACCCTTAATATTTTAGTATATTTGTATCCCCTATACATTCATCTCTCACTCCCTTCTCCATCTCTTCCAAAGTGGGAGGAGAGTACAGTGCCAGGGCCTGGGTGGAAATAATGCACTATGTTCAATAGTACAGTTTGTCTGGGGAGCATAACCCCATTTTGCTAACATTAAGTCATCATCTGCTTCTTTCTGGGATGCAAAAGCAGAACAAAGTTTCTCTGCTTCACCATGGCTATGAAGATGTGGCTATTTCTCTACAAAAGCAATAGCAAAGCCCTGGTAAGCTAACACTCTATCAGATGAGGCAATTAAGTAACACTAGCTTCTGTAACTGCCTGACCACAACCTAGCTTTGCATCTCAATGAATGGAACTCACATTCAGCTGTGGTTGTTTTCTCAGAGTGACTGTAATGTCTCCAAAGCTGGTGGGCTGCCATGAAGGCAGTTTGTCCAGTTGCCCTTATAGGAACTACTTGAGGGTAGTTTCTCATTCAAGGCTGCCAGGTATAAGGCAGGTCCTATAAAAAGACTTCCTGCTGACAAGTTTTAATCATTCACATTCAGCACCAAAAGGGTGTTTGCAATGAAGATTATGGAAAGCTCAGCAGAGCAATCAAAGAAATAGCAATCCTAAAGCATTTACATTACTTAGTAACCAATACTTTACAATGTTAACTCCAATGCCAGTGCCCCAAGATGACACAGATCCCCCTCACCTGTCTCAAAAGCATCTCAAAATGAGACAAAAAAATGCAATGTAAACAGACAAGCAAAAACAAACAGGAAAGGTCAGAATTGGGGTGCCTCGACCCCTAGCCCAGGTTCTATCTTCTTCAAAGGAACAGTCTGTGAACAACTATTGGTGCTGTTCTACTTCCCATGTCCCCGAAACCCAAATCTTCTCTTAAACCAAATTTTCTTCCTTGGCATCTACAGCTTTATGAGTATTATAGAAGACAGATAAGAACTCAATCGCAATATCAAAAAAACTCTGTGGAGTAAATTCATTAGGAGAGAATGACAATTTCTAGGCTGAATTCTTTTCCTGAAGCCAGTTTCCTTCAAGTGACCAGTTTAATGACTGCTTAAATTATATATGCAATTTTCTGAGTACTTCACTTACTTTTCAAGTTTGTAAACCTGTGTATCAACAATTCTATATCACTAGGGGCGCGCCTCTTTGAGATATTACAATATACCATGGATTTTAAATGTAATAAAAAGATTGCCTAAAATGTCTCTATTCTTTGGACAGATCTGGCCATTTTTAAAAACTGTGTTATTAAAAATTATGTGGGACCCATGAGATGACTCAGCAGGTAAAAAAAAAAAACCACTTGCCACACAAGCCTCTGTCTTCTGATCTCCATGTGTGTATCTTGGCACACACATGTGTATTTACACACTTCATACACATACACACCTCCAGCAGAAAATAACAATAGACTAATTTAAAAGGAAATAGTCTCTCTCTCTCCCGGCCCCCAGACCAGATCCTTTGCTTTTGGTCTGCTCATACCCACTCAATACAACTCTCAATATGACTTTCATTTAAACTATGGATTGTTACCCCTTTTGGATGCCATGGGAAGAATTATGTGAATAAATCTCTCTGAATACAAAGTAACTTCAAGTGAAGGAAAGGAAGCTTCAGTGTAAGCAGCTCACAGTGATTACCTGAGCAGAAACGTGGCTGTGTGCACACAATTTATTGACCAAAATGATAGATAAATTTGGATTACAATCAGTAGTATTCAATAAATGAGGAGGTTTTTGTTTTTAAATTCTGGCTTTTTTTTTTTTTGTCATCTTAGCCCCCTGTCTTGGACAGAAGTAACCAACTCTACAGGATTCTTTATTACACAATGTGTTTTTCCTCTCCCTTATTCCAGCCAGGCCTTTCCTTCTATTTTCCATCATTACCATACATGCAAGTACTCTCCCAACGCACACTCAGCTGTGGTACTCATCAGGATAGACATCTGTACAGTTGTCAGGAGAGAGGAAGAGGTGGAAGACAGCGTTTCCACCCCAACAAGGACTGTTGACTTCACTTGTCTGGGTTGTGAAATGACCTAGGCTGTGGTTCAGGTGAACGGCCTCAAATATCTAAACCTGACTTCAGCAGATTCTACACCAAGGAGCGCTGGGGTCAGAATCCTCAAAGTTCAAGGAGCTTGACCATTCACTTGAAGTGATAAATCCACAGTCAGATGAATCCGTGGAGAAGGGCCATGTGCAGGGCTCTAACCACATGTGGCATAGAGGTTTGGAATTCAAATAATTAGGTTGAGACATTGACTCTGCCATGTAGGTGCTAGGTAGTAGTTTGTACATTTCCTCCTCCCTTGAGGAGCTCTTCTGTTATTAAATGCAGTCAGTATTAACTCAAGTAGCAACAGTATAAGTTAGAGGTGATGTACATCATATCCTATGGCAGGCCTGGCACCAAGAAGCACTTAAGAAAAAGAGAGGTCTTTAGTTCCTAATTATTACCCTACATCACCCTTGAAATGCTTGGCCTCACATTCTTCCCTGGGGGAACACGAGCTTAGTGTTCTCTCACAGAAGCTTATCTGGCTGAACTGAGCTAGGGGAGGACGGAGTCAGCTTAAGAACGATCTGAACACAAATCTGGGAACCTGGCGTTAACTGCTTGTCAGTTCCCTGGGTCATTAAGAGCATCTGACTGTAAGCGAGGAGCACTGACACATGCTTACAATCCCAGCACTCTGAAGGTGAAGGCAGGAGAACTGTGAGCTAGAAGGCAGCGTGGGCTACATATTTACACTCCCGGCACACAACAGTTTCTAAGACTCGGAGTCAGTATGTATTTACACCCCTGGCACACAACAGTTTCTAAGACTCGGAGTCAGTAGGTCACAGAGATACTTGCACACCAATGCCTTAATGTTTACTATAACACTATTTACAATAACTAAGTTACAGAACCAACCTAGGAGTTCAAACACAGCAGAATAGATAAATACATTTTTTTTAAAAAGTGATCTATAGATAATAGAAAAATTTTTCAGCCATAATTAGCAAAATTATGTCATTTGCCAGAAAATGGATGTAACTTGAGACACTCATATTTAGTGAATCTAACTAGTCTAAGAAAGATGAATATTACATATTTTCTCTTTCATGGTTCCAAGATTTTATATAGTTACATAGAATTATTCATACATGCATCACATGAAGGTTGAATAGAAACAGTATTAGGAATAAAAATAACCAACGGGGGAAGAATGGAGAGAAAAAGAAAGGTAAAAATGTATGAGGAATATTGTGGTGATTTTTTTTTTTGTGCTTTAATAAATGAAGCTTGCCTGACGATCAAAGTGTGGAGCTACCCACAAGTTAGATTCCAGGCAGTAGTGGCACACACCTTTAATCCCAGCACTTAGGAGGCAGAGGTAGATGGATCTCTGTGAGTTCAAGGCTACTCTGGGCCACGCTAGATCGATCCATTCTAAAAGAGAATCAGAGCCAGGCGGTGGTGGCTCACACCTTTAATCCAAGCACTAGGGAGGTGGGGACAGGAAAAGATATGGCTGGGTGGAGAGAGGAGCTCAGGGCATTCAGTGTGAGGATTCATAGAGACAGGATCTTTCCTACTCAGTCTGAGGACTTGTAGAGACAAGATACCTCATTTGATCTGAGAGGTGACTACCTGCTCTGCTTCTTTGATCTTTTGGCTTTCACCCCCTAATATCTGGGTTTTTTTATTATTATTTTTTATTATTAAGATCAAATAGAGTTCGCACTACAGGATATGTTAAAGTACAATATATATCCATATGAAAAAACTAAATAAATAAAATTAAGCTATTTAAAAAATAATAAAGTTTTTATTATTAAGTTATTATTTATATTATTTATAATTAAGCTATTTTTTAAAAAAACAATAAAGTTAGGCCATTAAGCAAACATTCAGCAAACGAGTCCTGTTTGGAGAGGAAGCAGGAAGTAACTCCAGAAGCCATCAAGATGTGGTGGCCATGCCCATACCCATGCTGTGGACCAGGCAATATCAAGTAGTATGGGTTAGACAAAATTGTAACACATTAGTGGGGCTAAATAGATTAAAATAGATTCAGACACATATATGAGCAGATTCCAACATACATATAGAAGAAACACTGGTTGTGTGATCTTACTGTTCCACTGTTCTAGGAGTCTATTTTTATCCTAATACATGTCATTTTTTTCTTAAGAGGAGAAACTGGGAAGAAGAGACAGTTTGGAAAAGAATCAGCCTCGATTCTCATCTCATGGTGTTCACTAAAATTTCATCTTAAATCAGAGTTAACCTACAAAAATAACAACACCTAAAGAAAACACCCAAAACTGTAATCTGCCAACTCAGAATTGTAAGACTGGATCAAACTAACATGCAGCGACTTCAGGAAGTAAGACACATACTGAAACCAATCCCTTTCCAGACCCCACATGGAGCTGTCTCCCACCCCAGTGGGGATCTAGGTAAGATAATTCTTAATTTCACTTGGAAAACGTACCATCAGCAGTAGCCTTTTTTCCCTTTAAAAACAAAATAATTGTAAGAAGTATTTCCTCTAGGACATAAAAATATTACATTTCATATATACACATGTCTGTCGCATTTAAGACATAAGGAAATATAAAGGTACAATAATAAAAGTATTTTTGTAGTTGAAGAACCAATTGAACATAATAAAATAGCTCACAATAGTCTACTTCATGTTAAAAAAAATTATCATGTGATAAAGGAGGCATCTAAGACAACATTCTGTAATAAACAATGCTAAGATGAATGAGCAGCTATTCCAGGGGGAAATCAGATTAAATCCTCAGTAATGTAAAACAAAAGAGACTTCAGCTGAATTAAAGAATTTAAAGTTAAAAAAAATGAAACCATAAAATATGTAGAGTACAATATAAATTTTCACATCTATCTTAGCATGGAGATGATATTTCTAAGCTGCAAAGCAATTGGAGAAATCACAAAGAAAAACAATGATATGTTTGGCTGCATAAAAATTTGGACCTATCTCCATAAAATAACATCCTAGAAAGTAAAAATAAACAGTAAAATCAACTTGAGACAATGTTCACAACAAAAACATCAAAAAAGTAATAGTCTTAAAATGAGAAATAGCATTTGTGAATAAAAAACCTACTAACACCCTCAAATATGCAAAGAACAAGAATAGGCTATTGGAATAAATACAAATGATGGTTTACTACAAAGCAGTGTTTAAATGTTTTAGTGAAATCAGTATATGTGGGAAAAACACAATAATGAAATATAATTTTGCCCTTTCAAATAATAAACATTGGAAATTTCAACACTGAGCCATGATGAGGGAGAAACGGGCCTCTCACACACCTCTACCTTCATAATTATTTGCACTGTTCCTGTGTGCAACAGTGCAGAATGTCCCAAGAATCTTCAAAATGCCCATCTTCCTTGTTGAAATCATACTACTTCAGTTCAGAGCAAGTGAAAATAAGGATAAGCAGAGATGTCTTTTTTTTTTCTAAGTAGTAAGTAGAAACAAATTAAATATCTGCCAGTAAATTATAGCATATCCACAAATGGGATATTCTCTTTTAAAATTACGTCCCCAGGGGATTGGTAATAATTTGTGAAGCTGGTTACAGTATGTTAATCTGATGTGAATAAGGCAGTGGGATTGTGGGTGCATTTTGCTTCTTATTTTATTTCTAACCTCCAACTATTACTAATTAATGACCAATATTTGTTTTCTTTTTTGTGATGCAGGGTAGGAAATGAACCCAGGGCCTCATGCATGCTTCATTCTCTCTCTACCATCAACTCCATCTCTCTCCAGCACATCGTTTTTTTTAAAAGGCAAACTTTACTTCTGAGCTCTGCTTCTTATAGCCGTTCTTCAAGGATGGCAGAGTATCATCTCCCACACCCATATCTCAACAGACCCTCTACTCCCAGGTCCTAATCTCAGCCGTTCTTTTGGTGATCTCTCTTCCTCCTCTAAGCCTACATAATTGGAAGGTTGCACAGCCTCCCCTAGCAGGAGCTTTGAAGGAAGCCACAGCCCCACAAGGTCTAGCACCCCAAAGAAAGCAACACCACCTTTGGTATGATCAGAACTACCAAAGTCCTATCTGCCCAACTACAAATTCTTGCTGATGACCATGGAGAAGTCTCCCCACTGAGCTAGCAAGCAAGGAGAAACCTGTTTTGTCTTGTTTGCCCTTGCCTTTTTTAAAATATTTATTTATTTATTATGTATACAATATTCTGTCTGCATGTATGCCTGCACCAGACCTATTTACAGATGGTTGTGCGCTACCATGTGGTTGCCGGGAACTGAACTCAGGACCTTTGGAAGAGCAGGCAATGCTCTTAACCGCTGAGCCATCTCTCCAGTCCCACCCTTACGTATCTAAAGTCTGACTTAGAGAGAACACAACAAACACTGGACAAATGAACAAACGCACAGACTGGCTGTGAGAAGTGACCACTGTGATGTGAAGATGAGCATCAACAGTCTGGCCAGCTGTCAGTCTGGGTTTCCACAGCATTCCTATGGAGCAGAGAAGGCCTAATGTTGCCATTCCCAAAAGGTTGGGCAGCTGTGCTGTAGGCACGAACAGTTTAACCCTGATTCTTTGCGTTTTCTCAGGTGATCTGAAAAACATGCATCTCTTTTTCCCTCCTTTCCTCTGAATCAATTCCACTACTGGTAAAAGGCAGTAAATTAATAACTAGCCCCCCCCACGACAAAAAGCCCAACTACTAATTGGCTCGATATCTCCCTGTTGCTGTATCACTTTGGGATTTTTCTGGGTGAAATATAAATAAGCCAATTCTATTAATAAGCTGTTTGGACAAGGGAAGAACATATACTTCTGAGATCCCAAGGGGCCTGGAAATGGTTTAGTGGCCCATGAAGCAAGAGACTTGATTACAGAAATGAAGTGTCTGCTTCTGTGCCTTCCTCCTAGAGTCTGCACTCCCAGCAGATCCATCTTGGGCCCGGGGGAAAGGGGTAACAAAGCTTTGTTAAGTTTAAAAATTATAATTTAGATGAATTTGTGCATTCATTGGCCTGAGCGTGTCTCTGGAAAATAATAGTTAGTGGAGTAGAACCTGCTGCATTTCAGGGACTTTATTGTTTCCTTATAATTAAGTCCTGCACAGAAATCCAATTACAAATGTTCTCAGTCGCCCTCTAGCTAAGTGCTAACAGAAGAGGAAGGAAGGCTTCTAAACTTAAATAACTCTGGATAAAAATTAATACTACGGCTGTGTTGGCTAATTAAAAGTGCTTCCTCTATTAGTGGGCTTTTATATTAATAAATGGCATTATTATTATCATATCCAACAACCAAGGCTCCTATCAGGTCTGCTCTGTCAGCCCCACCATTGAAAGCACAAATTCACTGGCCCCAGTACAGGCTCTGTGGGAGAAAAGGGGGCAACAGAGTTCTTGCTCGCTGTTCACTTTAACAAGAATGGCCTCAGGCACTCCTCACACCAGCTCTACTTGGAACATGGTATAATCCCTGCTTTGCAGAGGAGCAAACTGAGATTTACATAGTCAAGATTCTCTCCTATAAAGAAGCAGAGCTAGGCTGAAACCTAGATCTTCAGAGCCTCAAATGTGGACGGCATTTGTTCCATTTCAGTGTTGATTTTCCTTGATAGGTGAGTCAGGCAGGTGGAGGTTTCAGTAAGTGTGATATACCTCCAGGTAGAAGGTAGAAACTTCGCTTGGGCAGACGTTCAACATTCTGTGCTGGCCAATCACTTGTTTACTAAACCGTCCTGGAGCTTAGATGCTATACTATCTCAAGGCATGCAATACTATAACTGTCCCCTGCTCTCAGGGAAGAAGCAAGTTATTATGATGGTAGAGCAGGTACAAGGGGCTGTAAAAAACATCAGGGAAGACACAGCCAGACCTGGGAGTAGGGAGACTTTTCAAAGCACGTGGCATCTATGCTGTTTGGGAGCACACAGAGACGACCCATGCCAAGTAGTGAGATGGAGAAAGGATCCGGGAGAAGGAAATATCACCCTGTGGTGATAGAGAGTGAAGCAGGGCCAGGTCAATCCAGGCAGAGCTCTGCTGGCCATGCTCAAAGACTGAGCGGTTCACTGGCAATGAAGGTTTCTAGTAGTAAGTGCTATGAACAGGATTTTCACAGTTGTTCCTCTTGCAGGGGTGGAGGATGCACTGACTGGCCACCTGTCACCTTGGTAGCCAAGGCCAGTGAGGAGTCATGTAGGAAAAACAGAGGGAGTGACAGTGGGGACTAAAGAAGAGCTCCCCTCCAGAGATAGCAAAACATGGAACTCAATGAGTGTAGTGACTTTCCACAAGTCTAATGTGAAGAGGGGAAGAGTGTCTGACCCTGGTATTCTGGCTTGAGCCAAGAGAAAGGATTCCAGAAAATGGGAAAGAGAAGATGGGGGTATGGAACAATTTTGGGCAGAAAACATTAAGCTCAATTTTAAATACAAAGAACTCTCAGTCTCTAAGGGACATTCAGGGTCAGGTGTTCACTGAACTGCTAACTGCATGGTCCAGACCTCCAAGGAGCTCACAGTCTGGAGAAATCTTTCGTAAAGTATTAGGCCATAGATGATGAACGAAGTATGGGCATTCATGAAATCACCCAGAGGGAGCGAGTGGAAGAATGGCCTCACAGACCTCCAGTGAGCTTTGACAATCTTAGTTTGTCCTTGAAGCCCATCTTGAGCATACATTTCCTGTAAGCAAAGTACTCCACTCTTGTTACCAGTCAGCTCATCCATTAGGATGATATTTTCCCAGTGATAGAATGTGAAAAATGCCATGTGCAGTTTCCTGCCTCGGTTAGACATTCCCCAACTCACAGAGAAAAACTGAATTTAATTTGAGTCATCAGTAGCTGATGAATTAAATTCTGGTTTGACTGCCTAACCTTAGGTTGTCCTCTGATTTACTTAAGGACTGAACTATTATAAGACCAAGACAACAGAGAAAATGAAGCCAAATGTTCCCTCAGTTCCAGGGCTATTTACCCTTAGTCACAAGAGCCTAGCAATGGAACTCAGATTCCACAAAAAATGTTCCTAGTGAATGACACACTGACTGGACTTAAAAAAATGAAGCCTCTTAAGTGAGGCAGGGTAGGAAAAAAGACAAGGAAAGAAAAATATCTGAAAACAGCAGCTTGTTTTCACAAAGTAATGAGCCAACTATTTGCCATCCATCAGCGAACAAATGCAGGAAAGTCCTGATTGATAGGGAACTGTGAGAACAGGGTGAAGGGCAACCGTGCCATGAATTTTCTCATGATAAGGTATTTCAGCTTTCGCTGAAAGTCTCGCCAGAGTGTCTAGTTAAGTTTTCCTGTACAAGTTACTCAACCCATTTTCTGCTACTACTCATAAGTCAGACCATGGGTAGACAAAAGGCACAGGGTGTGGTTCAGAAGATAGTTTCTTACACAAGATTGTGAAGTTTGAAGTTAAAGGGTATTGTGTCTGAAGAGATACCAAGGCCAATGATGGTGAAAAAAGCCCCACATGCTAGTTTAGGGCTGTGGGCACTGGAATAGCTGCTGCACCAAGAAGGTGTGGCATTCACATACATCTTCAGAGGGTTCTGAACCTAAACTGTGGGTGACTGTGTCTAAGGTTCCTTAGTTGCTGATGGAGAGACAAAAACTGCCTTTTCCTTTAATCACTCAGATTCTTTGGAAGGATAAAAAGCCAATGGTTTCCATTTGCTATAGGCTTGGAGAAGAGTGACATCCTCCAGCCTTGCTACCAGGAAAGAGATCCAACAGATCTCTTTCCAAAACAACTCGAGTGCGGTGTCTGCTCCTACTCTTGATCTTAGCATGGTGCTATGTGCACACTGCTGCTAAGACAGTATCTTTTTAATCTCTAGCTCTAAGGTGGACATTGGCCTTTTATTTCCTCAAAGACCCAGAGGTCTCAAGTTGGTTGCACTCCCCAGCTTCCACAAAGGCTAGCTGTCTGAAGAGCCTTGTGGGGGTTTGAATGAGAGTAGCCCCCATAGGTCCACATGTTTGAACACTTATTTCTAATTGTTACAACTGTTTGAGAAGGACTAGGTGGTGTGGTCCTGTTGGAGGAGGTATGTCCACCTCAGTGGTAAAACTTTGAGGTTTCAGAAGACACCCTCCCCCCATTCTCAGTGTGCCTCTCTCTCCCTATACCTTGGCTGTGGATTGAGATGTGTTCTCTCAGTTTTCTTTGCTCTGACATCATGGGCATCATAATGTCATGACTTTAACCATTTGGAACTGCAATCCAAATTACATACTCTCTTTTATAAGTTGTTTTGGCCATGGTATTTTATTACAGCAATAGAAAAGTAACTAAGAAAAGCCGTGTTTGTCTAATCACTGCCATTGTCATGAGTAGCAGTTTCTTGCCATATCCCATTCCCCTAACATTATTTGCTTCTTCAGTGAAAAACAAAGAACTAGAGCTACCAACATGTTACAGATTCTGAATATATTGATGTCTTACTGATGGGGGAAGAGCCACTAGCCAATCACATCAAGTTGGGGTGTGGCTACTGAACCCCAGGTAGAAAATCGAGAGAACTCAGGTACCCGATCCCTCTGGCGGACACCTTCTCCAGCACAAGATGGACACGGGTTAGACTCATGCCGGTAAGCCACAACTCAAGTGGCGATACACATTAATGGAGATGGGCTAAAATAATATGTGAGAGTTAGCCAATAAGGGGCTGGAGATAATGGGCCAGGCAGTATTTAAATGAATACAGTCTCCGTGTAATTATTTTGGGTATGCACCGGGAGCCGGGTGGGACAGAACAAGGGGCCCGGCGCCGGGAACGCAGCCCGAGCCCCTCATTACAACATCTTACTTAGATTTTTATTACTGTGAAAAGACACCATGACCACGGCAACTCTTATAAAGGAAAACATTTAATGGGGGCTGGCTTACAGTTCAGAGGTTTAGTCTTTTATCATCATGGCAGACATGGCAGGGTGCAGGCAGACATGGTGCTGGAGAAGGAGCTGAGAATTCTACATATTGATCTGAAGAAGGAAAAGTATGTACTGGGCATAGTTTGAGCATACATGCGACCTCAAAGTCCACCCCCACAGGGACACACTTCCTTCAACAAGGTCACACCTACTCCAAGACCACACTGTAGTAGCATTTCAATTGTATTTTAATAAATAAAACTTGCCTGAGGATCAGAAAGGTAAAATAACCACACTGGCCAGCCTTATAGACCAGAAAACAATAACACACACCTTTAATCCCAGGAGCCACACTAGTTTGCCATAGAAACCATACGGTAGTAGTACACACCTTTAATTCCAGAACTAGAGATGATTATAAAACTGGAGGAGACAGCTCTCAGGCACAGTTTCATTCTCAGAGTCCTGGAGTCAGGATCACCATTTCGGACTGAGGTTGAGGTAAGAGTCGGTGGCTGACTACTTTGCTTTTCAGGTATTCAGGTTGAACCCCAATTTCAGTCTCTGAGTTTGTAACTAATTGTGCATCACCACACCTCCTAATAGCACTATTCTTTAGGGAAAAAACCTTCAAACACATGAGTCTCTGGGGGCCATTCCTATTAAAACCACCACAATTGACATAGATATTGACTGCTTGAAAGAACTAGCTGTTTTCACTGCTAAGTTGAAGATAGGTACCCTAAGGAGCGCTTGGGAAGGACTGAGGAAAACCATGGTAATGAAGGCTCCCACAGAGGCTCAGGAGTCTCTACAAAAGCTGTGAGATATGTTCCAGTGTATATGTCTCTCAATATATTTGATTCCAGAAACAAGCCTTACACATGCACCTCCAAGTGAAAATAAGCCTTACATAAGGGAAGAGCACTCTGCTAACCCCAGCTCTGGCAGTCCTGTGGTTAACACAGACCCTCTCCCAGTAGGTCCAGAGCTTTCCCTTTTCTGACTTCTGCCAATACACCCCTACCCAGAGCTTCAGTATGCATGTTGAACCATATTTTTAATTTTCAGGTTGGTTTGACAAATTGGAGATACTTTCTCCCCAGAGCTCTGAGACCACTCATAACCTCTTTTTGCATGTGACTGTAATGTTCTTTTTTTTTTTTTCACTTTCCCAGCTCAGCACCAAATCCCAACCCCAACCTTTACATCAAATGAGCCTGCACACCGCTTTGTGCCCATGCCATCCCCATTCCTCTACCTTCCTAAACCCTCATTCTTAGATTCAGTAACAGCAGTTCCTTGAGCCACAAAGGACAAAAGAGAGATGTGGAGGGAGCAGCTGAGAGGTCAAAGCCTGAGACTTCTTTGCATCTGCTCCTACTATCACAGACCTACGCTGACAAAAGCCCTCTTCAGAGCCAGTAGCTCTAATACCAGTCCAGCCCCCTGGAGCAGTGACAGCCATGTGATATGTTTGCTCAATTCTGCAGCTGGGCTAATTACTATGGTTCCCAAGCTTTGGGTCCACCCTCAAAACCAAACAAATTAGGACAAAAACCACAGGGTTCTTCAGTCTCTTCATCTCAGCCAGTAATTTCTGAAGGACCCCTATAATTGATAACAACATAACAAAAAACTCACCACCTGTCCCTTATCCTAAGGACTTGGAAGCCTGGCCAACAATTCAGCCCATCATCCAATGACACAGTGTGAAGCACAGTGACTCTTCACCTCTAAGTGCCAGCACCATTCCAGACATAGCCCAGACCCGTCACTCCACCACACGGTCCCGCCTGGATAAAAGACAGTAGCTGGATGGGCAAGCTTAAAGGCGGGATTCCCTGAGGCAAGAAATGCCTACCAGGATGGGCCAGCCCGTGAAAGCTGGTCTGGTACTGGGAACTATGCAGCCAGCTGGAAGAAAGGCAGGTATAGAGAATGGCAGAAGTTGGTTCCATAAGCCTTTAGGATGACTTAGGAGGAAGATACAAGTGGACAATAAAGCCAAGGACTTACTTCCTAGCAGGTCATATCTAGAAATTTAGGGAAGCATGGGACAATTATTGGCAAAACCTGACAATCTCAGGATGTCTTAGCACCCTGACTATAGATTCCACAGTAAAAATTAAAATGATTGTCCAAAGTAAACTGATACACATATATGAAAACACTGTACAGAAACTTAAGTTGTATGCTTACTAAAAATAAAAAAATAACAAAAGAAACATCTAGTGGTGTGGTGTGTGTGTGTGTGAAGTCGGGTGCTGGTGAAGGCCTTGCCCCTGGGAAACAAAAAGCATAGATATGACAACATATCATAGCAGCAAGGGAGCAAAACCAAACTCAGGTGCTGGGCTGGGCTCCTGTGCCCTGATGAGAGCCAGACTTAGTGCAGAATAGAGATAGCAAATGAAGCCTGGTCAAGGACAGAAAATCCTACTGACCTTGGGTGGTATGAGCCGAGTCCCCTCCCCTAGTGAGCCTGATTAGAGGGACAACCAGTCATTGAGGAGGCTCTAGCTACAGACCAGCAGGCACTCTTCTGCTAAAGCTATGGTAGGAGCAGAGAAATAACCCAAGGCAGTGAAGCTGTCAGTGAAGCAAAGAGCAGTCAAGTACAGGTCAAGGAAAAAGTACACTTCAGACACAAAATGATGGCTCTACACAGCCAGAAAGCAACTTTTCAGGCAAGTAGCAGAAGAGTCCGTTCCGTCAGCACTTCCAGATCCAGCCACAGAGTTTCCGTCACTTGGGGACTTACTAGAAATTCAGATCGGCAGGCTTTGTTTTAGACCTCACATCAAAACCTCTGGGGGTGTCACTCAGCAACTTTTATTAGTTTTCAGGGTGATGCCAAGGCCCAGAACTAAATAATTCTCAAGGAAACATGCTTACAAATGCAAGAAGTGCCCACCCTCCCCCTCTCACCCCTGTCAAACTCTGCTTGCTCAGAATCACTGCAGGGTTTGTTATGCCCCAAAGAGATGGGACCCGGCCCTAGCCTACATATTCATGAGACAGAGAACCGCGTTTGCAATTGGTTCATGGGTGGCACTAATGTTGCTGATCTAAACCGTACACTTTAAAAAGCCCTGACTTCAGTAAAAAGATCTACACTCAGGCTAAAAGGAAGATGGTTTTAGTCAAAAGCTCTGGGCCCAGGGCCAAGAAGAACCATCAGAAGGAATGACTCCAATTAGGCAGGTGTATTAAGCAATTCAGCTTGGTAGGATGATACCACAGGCTGCGTGGCACCAACAACACAAATTAGTTTTTCATGATTCTGGAGGCTGGAAGCCTAACCCCAAGGTATGGCAGCAGACTTAGAGTCTGTGAGGCTTACCTTCCTGTTCAGTGTGATCTCACATGGAGAGTGGGTGGGGAAGCTCTCGATGCCTCTTTTAGAAGGACAGACATCCCATTCATCAGAGTTCCATCCTGAAGATCTAATACCTGTGAAAGATCCCCACCTCCCAAGCCCATGACAATAAGGTTTAGGATTTAAAAATATACATTTTGGTTTATATAGCATTCAGTCTATCGCAACAGTGTTCTGAACTTAAGGTTTATATTCTTCCAAAATTCATGTCTTGGGAGCCAGAACCTGTAAGGAGGTCATAAAAGCTAAGTGCAGTCAGAAGTACTGTGCCCTACCCCAATATGGCCAATACCCTTGCAAGAAGAGAAAAGAAGCTATGCCTGGATATGGAGGCCTGCAATCCCAGCCACTCAGAAGGCAGAGGCAGGGAATCAAAAGCTCAAGAGGAGGCCTGCCTGTGTAATAGAGTGAATTCAAGGCAACTTAGTGAGATCCTGTCTTAAAATAAATAAAAAGAGGGCTGAAAAGGCAGTCAGTAATAAGAGTATTTGTATAGCATGAGTAAGATCCTATGTTCAGCCTGCAGTCCTGGGGGGTGGAGGGGGGGATCTTACTGACTGAGAAGGTTTATCAGCCAAGACCAAAAGCTTACCAGGATCCTAACCTTATAGTTTCGGCTTCTAGAACCGAGGGGAATAAATTGCTGTTCAGCCTCTCAGTATGTAGGATTCTATTGCAACAGCACAAGACAATGAGACAGGCAGAGCGAGGTACAGACAAACTGATTCAACAATGGTGACAAATGATGCCTGTGTGAGGGGGAGAGGGTTCTGCATTTTCCCCAGCTGGCAGCTCAGATGAGACTCTTCCCCCACCACACTCCTCCACACCTGTCTTCACTTGAGATTGTTCTTTCCTCCCTAGGTGGCCTTATAGAAGCTTGAGCTCCTCTCTCCCCTCCCCAGTCAATCCTGCCTAGCTGCCACTTCAGGGCGTTGACTTGCTTCAAGGCTGCTGCCCCAGCGTTCAGCAGTTCTTGCTTTCTCTGTCGTTTGGTCTCCTTTAACCTCTGCCCTCAGCGCTGTTCTGGATCTATCATCCCAAGCCACACCTGGAAGACAGAGTCATTGGGCAAATGAGGACTAGATCAGCTGGGACTCCCTGTGCAGACAGCAGCCATGGATCATGGAGACCAAAAGACTTACTAACAAATAAACTGAGGTACACGGGGTGTGTAAGAAGGCAGAGCGTAAGAAGAGTGAGCTATATGCTGACCCGGCTCAGGAAAATAATTGTTCTGTTAGATGTAGCATGAATAATAAAAACCCAGGGACAGATATTGGGTTTCAACCTGAAGCTCAGAAAAGCAAAACAGCCAAGTCACTAGCAAGCTCTTATCTCTACCAAATCTTCAGACTGAAAGAGAACGAGTTCCTGTCTCATCCTGCCTTATATTCCTCTCTAGTGCCAGGATTAAAGGCATGCACCACCACCGCCCAGCCTCTAAGGCTACCTAGTGTGGCTGCTGGGATTAAAGGTGTGTGCCACCACTGCCTGGCCTGTATGGCTGACTAGTGTGGCTGTTTTGCATTCTGATCAAGCTTTATTTATTAAAATACAAATGAAATATCACTGTAGCTAGAACTTCATTATACAATAATTTTTAATGCTGGTGCCACTATAGAGAAATAAAAATTCACTTTCTTCCTCATAATAAGTTGCAATCTCAAGTAAGCAGCACACCATTTGTGTGTGTGAGGTGCCTTTTACATGCCAGACCAGTGCCCTGTCAATAGTTGTACCCTTGGTCATTTAATAGTTGTACCTTGTTTGTGCATTTAACACCAATTTGTTTAGAAACTACAATGTCTAAGGCATTCTCCCACAGAGTACAGACAGTATGCAAAGCAGACAAAAACTATGTTGCCAGGCACTTCTACTCTAGTGGAAGGAGGCAAACAATCAATAACTCTAGCATATAATGTATTAGAAAAAGTGCTTTGCAGATAGAGAGGGAGACTGGAAATGGAGGACAAGAGCTGCAATTCATGGAAAAGTGAGAAAACCTGGCTGTACCATCTTTTTGCCTCTGTCTTAAATCAAGCAATCTTTTGAGTTCACATCCTCTGAGGTCTTATGGATTTTAGAAATTTGTAATATTTAAGCTTCTAGTATTGGCTCCTGTAATGGTTATTATTTGTTGTCGACTTGATTGAATCTGGAATTAAATAAAACTCCAAAGTGGAGGGACAAAATGTGAAAGATTTTTGCTCAATCGGAAGAGGGAAGATCTTCTTCAAATCCAGAACTTTGAGGTAGGAAGACACACCTTTAATCTAGATCTTTGGAACTGGGAAAACTCACCTCAAATCTGGGTCATGCCTTATGTTGGGAGTTGCCTGAAACTCATTTTCATCATTCTAATTTTTGTGAGGATTAAGAAACATCACATTCTTGAGACTTTTAGCACAAGGCCTAAGTCTTAAACAATGTTGTACTAGTATGAGTACATCCACAGATGATATTACAGTGTGTGGTGTTGAAATTCTCAAAGTGAGCAGCAGAGGGCACCATCCACAGATGACAGTGTCTGTCAACTAACATTACACAAACAACAGACTGCAATTTCTGCGTTTTTCGCTCATTCTCACTTTGTCAAATTTGATATTTCCTTCTTGATTCTCTCCTTTATTTTAGAGACTCTGGATCTTCTTTGTTGATGTTCCCTTTGCTCAAAGCAGTCCAAGCTCTAACACTGAAGGGGAACAATGAATGTGTGTGTCTCTTAGCCCCTGGAGAGATCCCAGAGGCTGGTGAGGCCATACCCTTGGCCTCTGGAGGTTGGGGGTGGGGAAAACAGAGGGGTGTTAGCTGAGCATAGATAAGGTTTTTCCAGTTTGTTCTGGCCTCAGGATTCCTGTGTCTTATCTCCTCTCCCCACTGCTTCATCACTTTGCCAAAATTACCTTGATAATATATCTTTTAATTTAAGAATTCATTTTCACTTCAAGAAAGAAGAACAGTGCATCCAGATAAGAAACTTCATCTGTCTTGAAGAAAAAGGGTTGGGGATTTGGGTGCTATGAATCCTGTAAAGTCTTAAATTAAGGTGCCACCCCTGAATGCTTTCTTCATATTTATGAAATGATTATTCTACAGAGGTACATTTCATGTTGTTAAAATAATGATTGTGCATGTTTAATACATCAAGTTAAGTTATTATCTCCCATGCTATAAAATCTGGGATAATTTCATAAATAATTATAAGCATTTAAAAATGGTGCTGTAATGTGAAGCATTGCCCTAATCCTTTATCTTTCACAAACACAGAAATAACAATTAAATTTATGGAATGAAATAGGGAGGTTATGTTCCAGAATGTGTCACCTCCTTACAGAATGCAAATAAGGATGCAGGGGAGAAACAAAAAGAAAAGGCCTTGTGTAGAAAAATTCCCCTTACCCCACCCTACTCTGGCATTTACAGTCCTAAGATACTAGTCTCTGGAATTTAGGACTTTTTTTCTGTAGAGCTGGGGGTTAAAGAAGGAATATTCTGTTTCCTGATAATTTATTTTGGTAAGTGAAGGCCTGATCACATGGTCAGGATCAGAAACATCTTTTCTTGATCCTTGATCCCAGAACACATGCTTTGAGGTAGGAAGATGGGCAAGAAAATAATAGATTCCTAAAAATTAGACTCAATCTTCAATCCGTCCCATGTCATACAGAGCCATTAGGAATCGTGTAACTGGAAAAAAGCTCATTTTCACTTTCAGCCTCACTATCTGCCAGTAGGTGCAGACCTGGGAATGAGGGCGGCCCCTCAGGGAGCTTATGATCTGGGTGGGGAGACTGAAGGCTCACTCTTCAACAACTCAGTCAGGTGTACAGTGCATCACAGAACAAGTTTCTTCAGTTAAATTCAGATTAGGTTGATATAAAATTAACCCAGGAAGGCTTTTTGGAGGAGGCAGGCTGAAGTTGGGTCAGACAAATGCTATCTAATAAATCAGAGATAGTCTGAAAATACTGAGACAATAAAAATACAATCCAAGTGCACACGTGTGCATGCACACACACGTACACACACACACACACACACACACACACACACACTTCATTTATGGCAATCAAAGCTGGGATGTGAAGAGAGCAAACAGGAGATGCAGTCTTCAATGGATCCAAAGCTGGGATGTTAGCTTCCTGTCTCAGTCTGTGGCTGCTTCTGATATACACAGAACTGAAGCAAACCCATCTGACTCATGAATCTGGGGAGGAGGGAAGACAGAGAAGGCTGACTGAGAAAAGACCATCAGTGCACAAGGAAATTGGGCTGTACTGGCATGCAGCCCTGTAGCCAAAGTTGCAATTGCTCCTGCATCAGCTTAGAAATGAGCTTCCTTCCAAGGCAACTCAAAATAACAGCTCTCACCAAAGAGAAATGACATCCCTACTCTGGTCATTCTTCTGTTGCAAATAGGGCCATTTGTAACACAACAAAACGAATCCTCATAGATGTTCAATTTCCTGATCCTGTCCCTACAGAAAATATCCTGGAATTCCCCACTTACTGAGCCTTTCTCCTCCTGTATCTGTGTTTCTCCTCTCCTCTTACTGTCACAGCTTCCTCTGCATGTCCCTAGCAGGCTTTCCACACTCAGTTCCAATACCACTCAGCCAGCAGGAGTGGGTAACTGGTCATCGAAAAAGATTAGCCTCTCCGGCTCTCATAATGACTCTAGTTCCAGATACCCATGGTCCTCTCTGCTTATCCTATCTACATATCTCTTCCTATATCCTGTCTCTGTTGTTACAGTGAAATAAACCAGCCCAATATCCATGGCATTTCAGGATGGTCTCAACCATCTTTCTGAAAATAATTATTTATTATGTCAAGGCTCTATTACACCCTCACAAGCTCTATACTACTGTTTCCTCTAGAAAAGACACCATTTCTCCATTTCCTTGAGGGAGGCCTGGATTTAGTGACTTTGATTCTAACAAACAGAATGTTGAAGAAAATAGTAGCTTTTTGTGGAGAATTCAGTGGTGGTAGTATCTGTGGGTTTCCCAGAGAATGAAGGCTTTTGCAGATTTGGAAAGATGGCTCCTACCATGCATACTCCCTCTGCTGCATCCATGATCATGTTGATCACATTACTCATCTGGATTTCTAGAACTAGAGAACTCTTTGCCAGGATCAGCCCACCAATTGGAAGAAGTTCACTGTATGCTCCCACCTTCAAAGGCTGTCCCCTCCACATCTCAGCTTTTGCAGAAAAGCAGCACCACCTGGTGCCTAACCTGGGGAACTGGTGATCCATCATGCCGGCCAAGTCCCTGCGCACCTGTCAGAGTTGGCATCCACTGCCAAGGTTTGTGACTCAATCAAGCTCGCTCTCAGCCATCCCACACAGACGAGCTGGATGGTTCTCTCCCTCTCTCTAGCTTTTGCCCAAGCATCCCATTACGTCTTTAATAATTCTTGTTAAATATTTGAACAAACCAGCAACCTTCATTGGGATCAAATAGCTGAGTGGGAGGAGAGGCAAAACCCTGAACTGTGAGAACAGAGTCCATGCCACTGACTTCCAGAATCCTTGAAAATGTTTAGGAGGTCTGTTCAGATTCTCTATTGGTCTCTTTTTGTTCAGTCTTTTCTAACTATTTTTCTCAAACTCTAACACTCAAAATAATCTTTTTACCTATTTTTATCTACTACTATGATATTTCTTATTTAATTACTAGCCTTGCAAGAGTGTTGTTCTCTATTTATCATGGCAAGTGCATAGTACTTAATCTATACTGTGGTTAAATAGGTTTCTGGCAACTGGCCCAGGAGCCTTGCCAGCACTGATATCCTTGCTGTTATGGGAAAAAAAAAAGATCTAGACAACTAACTCAGATGGATTTTTGTAATGCAAGTTCTTTAGAATAAGCCAGGAAATGTTTGTGTTGTTTCAGGGATGTAAGTCTTTCTTGTTTCACAAATGAATTTTCTCAATATACAACAAATATTTATTGAGGACTTACAGGCTTACCCTTTGCTAGGCATAACCTAAGCTGCAAGTCCCAGGCTTCAGGTCAGCTTTTTTAAGGAAGTAAAGAGCTACGATCAAGGCATGAGAGCTACAGCAGAGTCTCTATCAGTCAGAGTTTATCAGAGGAACAAAACCAGTAGGAGACAGATACAGAGAAATAATAGAAAGACAATAATTTTAAGAAACTGGCCCATGTACTTGTGGGAACCAGTGAATTTGTTGGCCAGGCCAACCAGTGGGATAATAAGGCAGAGTTTCTGTAATTTCAAATTTTGAAACAAAATTCCTTCTTCAGGAATTCATGATCTATGATGTTAATGCCTTCAACTGGTTGGGTTGAACCTACCTATGGTGGTCATCTGTTTTACTCAAACAGTTTTGATCAAAACCAATCAAATATGAAAAATATCCTCCTAATAACATTTAGACTGGTATCTGACTGAATAATCCTATACTATACACTGATCCAACTGACACATAAAATTCACAGCAGAAACCTAGTGAATTTCTGAGCCCAAAGATGAAGACTCTTTAGCCAGTGATAGTGGGGTGTAATATACAATTTGGGACATGAATAAGCCTTACTGGTCACTGGCAGTGGGGAGAATGGTTCATCCTCCTACAACCCTTGGGTGGTGGGTCCTATGCCCCTTGCCATTCTCAAAGAATGCTAAACTGCACATACTCAGCTCAGTGAATGTGGGTCCACTTCCTCAGAGGTGTAGGGGGGCTCACAGCTTCCTCTCTGCTGAACTGATGATCTTAGTTTCAATCTCCTTGGCATTAATGTTGGCTCAAGGCCAGCCCCTACCTTGGACATCAAGGTAGAAAGGGCAGTGTACACAGTAAGCTAAGCACCTTCTCTGTTGCTTTGAGTCACTGGGATCCTCCTTGGCAACCCTGCCACATACACAGTCAAGAATGAGAATCTCCAGTTGACCCCAAGAACCTGTCCCAGACAGCCCAGAGCCACCAGTCAGCCTGGAGGGCCCTTTCGGTCCCCAGCCCTGCCCCCTTGGTGGCAGCATCTGGTGCTTCTGCCTGAGCAGTCCCTCAGTTTTCACACGACTGTCACTGTAAGACTAGAGGAACAAAAACAAAAGATGTGACAAATTTGTCCTTTTCTCTTTCATAATTAACCAAAATATCACAGCATGTAGCAAAGCACAGCTCCTAATTAACAGACAGGCGAGAGGTGATTAAGAAAAAATGCCATAGCCCCTTCTCAATAATCCTCCCATGCCTGACTCCCCCTCCCACCCAGCATCACCCCCATGTTCCTCCCATCTCAGTAATTATATTTGCAAGAAAGAATGATATTCTGGTCAGATATGACAGACAGAAAAAGCCCAATCCCCAGTGAGGCAATTAATATCTCACACCTGCCAAAGCGAAGTGGCAATGAAGTAGGAGGGGGATTCTGGAAAGGGGACTACATTGTCACCAGGCCAGGATTTGCAAAGGCCAAATGGGGACAGTCTTTCTGTTGGGCCTCAAGGATGGGCAAGCCAGGGTAGTACAGCAGACAGGCTGTCAGAGTGTGTGTGGAATGAGGGTCAGAGAAGTCACTGGAAATCTGTGCTGTAGCTCATGATGCATGGAAGGGTAGCAAACAGAATCATCAGAGGTGAAGAAGAGTCAAGTGAGGAGTGAGCAGACACTACTAATTCCAGTCCCCAGTGCCACAGAAGCATAGGTATTCCCCTGGTCCATCTGACAGTCACACAGAACACTGTGCCTCCTTCTGCTCCCCAGGAGCAGCACAGAAGCACATGTACACACACACACACACACACACACACACACACTTCTCTGTGTACAGACACTCCTGTGCACTAACACAGCCATTTCCAAACCAAGCAATCACCTAACAGTTTCCATCCTATTAATAACTCACAGTGGGGACTTAACCTTCAACAAGAGTTGCAGAGAAGACAAGCTGTGCTTAAACCAGAGCAAGCAGTGATGACTAGAGGCTGGAAAGGAAGGGGAGAGAAGTGAGGTAGAAGGAGGCTGGATAACAGCACCAAAATAGAAGCTCTAATGCAATACAGCACAATAGGATGACTGTAATTTACAATAATTTATTACATATTTTATAAAGAACTATAAGAGACTGAAGGCTCTCAACATTAAAAAATGACACATGTTTAAGGAAATGGAAATGCTAATAATCTTCATTTGATTATAATATGTTGCATGCATATATTAGCTTACTACACTGTATCCATAAATATAACAATTATTATGTCAATTTAAAAATATAAAAAGTGTACATAAGTTAAAATAAATAGTGCATATGTGGCCCAGTGTGAAAGGCAGTCACAGTTGGAAGAGCACAGGCACAGCTCCATGTGACCCCTTTCACAATGGAATTCTGAGGTCTTGGACTCATTGTTTAATAAACCACATTAACTTTAGCTGCATAAGGGCAAACATTCCCTCACTTACTCTACTCAACCACTCATGGAAAAGTAAGCAGTGAGTAGATGCTGTGGGGCAAGCATTATACCAGGCCCTTCAGAGAGTGTTGATTACTCCATGCAAGGTCTGCCTTCATACAACTTATAGTCTGGCAGGTGGGTGCTGGAAGGAGACCAGAAAGAGGCCCTGCTGTAGATTATCAGGGGGCATAGGAGGCTTGGATCAGGGTGGTGGCTGAGGCAACAGAGATAGAGGAGGGACAAGTTATGTATTGGTGAGCAGTATCAATGGGCTTGCTGGCAGTCTGGGTATTAGAGGAGAAGGTAGGGAGAAATGGGGACTTCTACTGCAAGATCTAGAAACAGAATAGAAAAGAGAGGGTCCTCAGCACAACACCCAGCACACAAACTGGGACCAGCACCAAACTTGGCTAGCTGAGATGGTGTATCTTGTTACAACGTTCTGGCCAGAACTTCAAATAAAAATTTCAGAAAACCCTACCAACAACTCAGAGACTATCCATGATTGTATCAGACAGTAATCTTGAAATTTAGCCATTAGTTTAGTATTTACAAGATTCCATAGAAAGAACATCATCCCCATGACAGTTGAAAGTAATTCTAGAAAATGATGTCACCTCTCCCAACAGAGTTTGTCCTCAGAATTAGGGACATCTATTATGGGTTGGTTATAGGTGGTATAGGGTTGGAGGTGGAAATGAAGTAGGCTCAGGAATCTCTTTTGAAAAAAAAAAAGGGGGGGGATGGATGGGATGAGATAATAGGTAGTTTATTACTTGTAAACTATTATTTATAGACAATTTATATTGGTATAGATTCTTGTATATTGATACAAATTCAAATTGTATTTGTTATATTGAAAATGCTCCTATTTCTGTTTACAATATTGGTGTACCTATGCAAAGTTATTTTGTCATATTGTATACATGCATATTTCTACCTCTGCTTATGATATCTTGTATATTGATGCAATTTTAGGATACATTTACCATATTGCACTATTTATCCTATTGTACTATAATTTCTACCTCTGATCAAGATTATTATTTTACATTTTGAGGTCATTATCCTCATTTGCTGCTCATTTGTTTAAAGATTGTTTAATTTTTTAATATGAAGCCTTAATCTTAAGATATATATATATATATATATATATATATATATATATATATATATATATATATATTAAGAATTGTAGGTCAACAGTCATCCATGCTTGTCATAGTTAGACTAGTTAGGTTCTTTAGATACATGGAGATTGTATTCCACATAGATAGGTAATCTTCAAACACTTCAAAGAACTGTAAAATATGGCACTTAAATGACTTAGGATACTGTTAACATGAGCCACAATTGCTCCTGGCAGCACTAATCTATTCCTGAGAGAATGGTGGACACCAAAGACACTCCACTTGGAGCTTGTTTTCTTCTTGGCAAACTGGCCTTTGGGCAAAGAACTGTCCCTGCCTCAACTACTGACAAAATGCACAGTGTCCAAACTGGACAAGTAGGATACAAGCAAAAAGCCTGCCAAACCTTGCCAAGGCAGGGTAAGACAGTTTTTCAAATTTTCCTGCCTCTGAAAATGGTCTGTCGGATATTCTAGGCCTTAGTCAAAGTTGGCTACCCCAACAATGCAAATGAGATTTTAGATGATTGCCCAGGTAGTCAGTTGTCTCTGTCATTTCTTGCACCTTTTGGAAGTTGCCTGATTGCACTTCCTGTTTACTCAAGTAATAGTATTTCCCTTCTCAGGTCTTTGATGGTGTTGAAGACTAGATAGTCATAGTTACTTTCCTCTCATGACTTAGTCAAACCATTTTTAATGTAAACTTAGACTCCTTGGGATAGGATAACTATTGAAACACTTAGCCTATGTTTCTTGTTTGATGTTGTTCATGCTGGTTGTAATTCTAATTTTTATATATGGTTTGCCTCTTTTCCATGTAAAGTACTTGATATTTATTCTTACTGTATATAGTTTTGTATTAGACTTAGAACTCTCTTATTTAGACAAAAGGGAGAGGTGTTGTAGGAATTCCTTCAGCCAATAGCCTTTCAGGTACTGGTCCACTTTGAGTATGGTCTCTCGTACTATAAGTGCAGATGAAAAGTGTGTGTGGCCCTCTTTGATGCTGGGTTCAGTTCCAGTTCCCAGCACATGCAGAGGACTGTAGATGGCTATCCTTACTGTGAGTTTATCCCCAAATAAATAAACCTTTGTTTTACTCCATTCTGGGCGATTGTGGAACTCTTTGGTACAACTACAGAACACACGCAAATTTGAACAAGGTTTCTGGGACTGGGGACAGAGCAATAATGATAGATTTCTGGAGGTTTTGAATTACCCGCTTCCAAGGAGGGAAGTGAGATGACATGGGGATGGAAGAGGAAAGTGTCAGGAGTTTCTGAAGGAGGCAGGAAAAAAAATGGACCAAATAAATTTGGAGGTAGGAACCCTGATTCAACAGACTTGAGAATCTCTGTTCAAGTTGTATGTATGAGGATTCTACTTTAAAAACAGGTAATGGGCATGTGGAATTTTAAATTTAAATAGAACTAAACCCAGATCCTCAAAGATCAATACCTCCTGCTGCTTCATGTCTATGAATTTCCTCCCCATATAGAGTCACTCAGCAGGATGACTTTGAACTCCAAAGCCTCTGGGAGGCTGCCCTGAAGCTTGCAAATGACTAGGGTGGAGAGCTACCTAGCAGACCCACAGCCTGTCACCTCCTGGAGAGTTTTCTAAAATAACAATCCATCCAAAGGCCCTGGGGATTTGTCTTTTAACACTTCTGCACTAAACAATCTGCTCCGTCTTCAGGCCCTGTTCTCCACTACAGCTGTGTCCCTAAACTTAAGTTTCACAAGTGATGGCTCCATTCTAGTACCCTGACACCCTCACCTCTGACTTCTGAGCCCCCAAAGCATGTAGAAAAGGCCCAGCCACTGGGAAGGGGAAGAGGGTAGAAAGAGCACTTCTGAGAGTCCTGCCTTCACAGTCTTGCACCCATTAATTCTTTCTAACTCAAGGATTCTCTGTTTGACAGCTGAGCTTCCCTAGATCAATTTTAGAGATTCACGAGGTAAAACTATTTTAGTCAGCGTATGACAGTGTTTGTCCTTTTTGCTGCATGGACATTTGCACTGGGGTTTCAAAGGTAATGGCTAACGTTGTCAGCACCTCACAAATTACATAGTATGTTGTCATTTCTTCTTTTTCTTCATCTTCCTCTTCTCCTTCCTCCTCCCCCTCCTCTTCTTGCCATACATTCACAGTTTCCAAAGCCATTTTTATTTATGAATGCCTTTTATGCACCAGTGGAAATAATTAATTTTATTAAATCTCAGCCTTCCAGTACACATCTTTTTAATATGCTGTGTGACTAGCCAGGAAGTAAACAAGTGACATTTCTACTGCAAACAGTAAACCAATCATCATCTCAGGGGACCACTAGCCTTGAGCTGCAGGAGACACTTCATTCCTTTTTGAAAGCTGGATTAATGAGCTTTAGTCCTTCAATTTGTAACTTTGCTAGAAATTACCTCAAAAATAAACTTTGTCATTTTAGAGAAAACAATTGATAAACTTGTGGCCCATGCTACTAATCATGCTTTTGCATTTTAAAAAAAAAATAAATCATGCTTTTGGAAAGGATGTGTTCCCCACCCTCAACCTGTGAGAATTTCTCAATATTGAAATTGTCCTTGATGATGTCAGTGGTGACTGTAATTAATCTGCTCTGCATTTGTTTTTGTTTGTTATTGTTGCTGTTTTAATTATCCTGTATAATAAAATGGTTCAGTATTTGGAAAACCTAATAACTGAGCTAAGTCATGTTTTTCAAATCTTGCTACATGACCCACAAGACATGATCGAAGAACCATGGCAATGGACAAACTAAGAGCAGATTTTCAGGTAAAACATTCAGTGGTATATAAAAGGCTCTAACTCCACATTGTAAAGAAACTTCAAGAGTAGCTTTCATGGAAGTGAAGTGCAGTATCAAAAGTGAACTGCTGAGCCATGCATACCTGTAATCTCAGGACTCCAGAGGCAGGGGTAGGGTTATCAAGGACAGCCTGGATGGCATGAGTGACTCTTACTCCATCTCACCTTCCCCCACCAGTCTCTTCTCTCTTAGGCCTGGCATCCTAGGGTTTTCTCTGTGTCTCAACCCCAGGATCAAGTTTCTATCCCCAAATGCCAGTCAGAAACTTCTTGAATCCCTTCCAGTGATTTCTCTCATAGTGGCAGAGAAGACCCTATCTTGCCGTGCATCTAATTTTCACTAACCCTTGAGCTTACATTCTATCTCTAGCTCTATCTCTGTCACTATTTTAAAAATTAGTTTTTCATGTGGATGTTTTACTTGTCTATGTGACTGAGCACTACACGCCTGCAGTGCCCTCCGAAGCCAGAAGAGGGAGCCCTGAGACTGAAGTTATAGGCAGCTGTGCATTGCCTTGTGGGTGCTGGAAACTGATCCTGGTCCTTTGGAAAAAAAACAGTGTTCATAAATGCTGAGTCACACACACTCTAACACCACCACCAACAATAACAATTGTTCCTATAAAGATATAAGTCTTCCTTTAATATCATTTGGTCCTTAGAAAAGTAACTTTTCTGGTCTTATTCACATGCATGAACAATTAAAATCATCTTTGCTGGACTGCTGTGAGATATGAATAAGACAATGATGTGAACCAGATACTCCACATCTGCAAAGCTGCTCTTTGCATCTTGTTCTGTACCCTAGAAATTTCCAGTTGGGCTTACCTGCTGGAAACCATTAGCTACAGACCCCAGAGTGCAGGAGGAGAAAGAGGCTGGAAGACCTGTCACCCTCACACATGCACACACATACACAAGTGCACATACATGATTTGACTACACCTCCCAGGGAAGCATGCTAGGTCAGATAATACAGTGGCAAAAGGGACAATGCTTCACATATCCAGATATGTCTGGCTACTGCCCTTGGTGGAGTTTCTTTAATACCCACATCTTTCTAAGAGTTTTTTCTCACTTAAATTGTCCTGAATTATCTTTTCTGGTGTGTTATTTATTTCCTGCTGAGACCTTGACTTAAAAGTTGGAAAATACTGGATTATATGTCTTCAACCAAAAAAGGGGGGGCTTTTCTTTATAATGTAATGTCTTCTAGGACCATTGGGTACACAGCTCCTGGACTACCTTTCCAGGGATGTAAGAGAAGACAGATTTTATTCCACTCAATGCAGTTTTATTCTCAGCATCACTCAAGTTCCAGACATTACACCTAGAAAAGTTTGGAAAGAAGCCTGAGGAATAATTCCTGCCGGAAAGGGAGCAGAGCTTGCTCCTGTGTACGCTTTCACGCCTGCTGCCTCCCTTCTCAAGAGTTCTCTTTCCATAGGTCAAATGTACTAGTGTGACTGTGTTAAGCAGCTTTTCTACATCCCTATGTCATAAGTAATGTCTTTGACTCCCAAACACTTCTTTTAAAGCACTTATCTCTTTTTTAATTTGTAGTATTCAGTGTGATTCAACTTATTTATCTAGTACTTATTTTATGCTGAGCCAAGGCCTGACACCAAGTGATACAAGGAAAAAATATGGTTCAAGGGAGTTCATGCTCCAGTCATAGAGACAGGAATATAAATATTTCTGATGCGGGGGAATGGTGGCCTTAATGGGAGTTTATTCAGAACTCTATGGATTGGGGTGAAAAGAAACACTGTAGAGACATCTGAATAGATGTAAGAAAATAAAAATGTCGGGGGCTGTCAAGGTGGCTCATCAGGTTAAGGCACATGTCACCAAGCCTAACAAACTTCAGTTTGATCTCCTAGACCAACGTGGTACAAGAGGGACCTGCAAGTTGTCCTCCAGCTTCTACAAGAATGCTGTGGCATGCACCTCCCTACTCCTCAAATAAGTAAACAAATGTAATTTTAAAAAAGAAGAAGAAATTGTTTGTAGGGGTGTGTGGTATGTTTTAAAGGAAGTCTAAAAGAAGAAAAATGAAGAATGTCAGAAAGATAGCATTATACTCTAAGGTGTAGGTTGGGGAGAGTGGGCGCCCAGCCTAATACGAGAAATGCAGCACACAGGCAGGCACATCCTACACGGCATCCATCACAGAGCAGTCATAGTTAGGCTATGCCCTTGATACATGTCCCACCTGATGATGACCTGCAGAGATGGTCAGGACCTGGGAGGGACCAAGTCTGGCCCTCAGATTCTAACGATGAAGACCAGTACAATGACCCAGACAGCCAGACAGGACCATCATGGATCACAAGGCTGGACAATAGCCCAGATCAGTCTCATGTGGAAGAGGATGGATCTAAGATATCCTTCTCTTGGTAGCTCCACAAGGTCTTGAACCTCCCCCCACCACTGCACAACTCAGATGATGACCTGGGGCTTGAGGACTAGAGACAGGGAGAAGCATAACAAAGACTGGGAGTCTACCCAGAAAGAACGAATCACCCTTGGCTGGCAAGACTGGAGATGACCACTTCAGCCAGCCGCCTCTTAAAAATCTATCCTGGCAAACAATGACAAAAAAAGGTCGAGGATCTGAGGATCTAAAGATAAAACTATGAGAAATTTCAGGGAGATAAAAGGCACTAGAAACAGAATAGGCTACATTAGTGAGGGATTTAGAGTAGCCTAGTAATATCTGCATTTTTTGGCAAGGATCAGCGGTATCTTCCAGATACTACATAATATATTTGGGCTATGACAAAAGTCATGAACAGTTTCAGGAGTCTCACCAAGGTGAATGTGGCTGTTGGGGGTAAAAAATTGAGGTGACCAAGCAGAGACAAAATAATGTTAGGACAGTATGGGGTTACCTTAGTCATTTTGCATGCACATACAAATGTACACATATGCACCCACTGACACACACATGCATACAAATACATGTAGACACATACACTTGCACATACACACTAAAGCACCAACGCACACATGTACACACATATATGCACAGTTTGAGATGAGCAAGCAGCATTATAGCTCAAACTATAGAATTCAGACACTATTGAAGAATTCTTAAAACTTCACAGATATTTTAACCTTTACTTTTTATTGTATTTATTTATGTGGAGTTGGGGGTGTATCATGGTGTTCATATGGAGGTCAGAGAACAGCTTGCAGTAGTTGATTCTCTCCTTCCACTATGTGGACACCACAGATCAAACCGTCAGACTTGATAGCAAATGCCTTCACCTAACTGAGCCATCATACTGACAGTCTTATCTTTAATGGGACCAACTGTGGCTTTCTAGTTCCCCTGTGTACCAACTCAGTCATTCAGTCCTCTTGCTATACCCATCAACTCACAAAGCTGATGAATCTACCATAAATGTCCACTGACAAATCTGTTTCTTTCAGATGAAGATTCCAGGCAGAGGACTCCATAGTAAGGAAGTAGCTACTAGGAAGTAGTAGTCCTCAATCAGGAGTGGGGAGCAGATTCTTAAAGAAGCTAGAGAGGCTATCTGAAACCAAGTGACTTTAACATGCTCTGCTTCGGAGCTCATTCTTTCCTCTTGTTTAAACTCACCAGGAAGCAACCAGCTAGGATTCCAGACTGTACTCATTCTCCATACAATAGCTGACACCTTCAAGGGAAGTTTGCAGGCCAAGATAATGTGACCCAAAAGAATAAAACTACTTTAAAAGAAAGAAGAAAAACTGAGCAGTTGCCTTTCTTGAAACATGGGTAATTGGGAAAAATGAACTGAATTTTATATAAAACTAAAAAAAACTTCCTGGGAAGGGAACAGAAAGTAAATAGATAAAAGATAGAAAAGATGCCTTATGTTATACGTAAGTACTAACACTAATTTCCAAAGAATAAGGGTCTAATAAGATAAAGTGAAAAAAAAGTGAAAGGCAGGGAATATTGAATAAGAAGAGCGAAAGACAAAAGATCTCATATCAAAAGAACTTCATGAGTGGCAAGAAGAAGTAAAACAAACAAACAAACATAGTTTAGTAAGACTAAAAAACTTACAGAGAGGTACAGAAAAAATTTCTGAAAGTTTTCAGATGAAAAAAAAAACATTGTCCAAAGGGGAAAACTCATAATTTACTAAACTTCTGAGCAGTGTATTAGATATAGGAAATCATGGAAAAATAGCTTCAGAACATTGAAAGTTATTGGACCCAGAATTTTATATCCAGTCAAACTATTATTTATATCCAGAAACGCCATGAGGAATGGCTATTAAATCCAAAAAGATGTTTGGAGGCATGTGAGGTCACAAAAGGTTTGACACATAAAATCTCATTTAGCAAACTCTTAGACGTATGTCAATAAAAAGCAATAGATCTAGAAAAGTGCCTCAAGATAAATATAATGAAAAAAATGATTGTATTAGTAAAGTTTACTATTGTCTAAAAAAGAAAGGATCAAAAAAGGTTAAGAAAAAAGTTAAAGAATATTTACAACCCCAAACTGCAAACTTTAGACAACCAAGGTAAAGAAACGTTAAGTATAGGTCTTAAATTAGAGATGATAACCCAATAATAAAAACAGAAAATAAAACTTTCAATATAAAAATATTTGAATTTTCCAATGAAAACAAAAAATGCAAAAATAATATAAAAGTAAATGAGAACATAAAGCAATTTAACAGAAATAGAGAAATAGTTCATCAGTGTGTAGTATTACAACGCACATAAAGCAATGTTTCTGAATGTGAGGGTGATCTGGCTGTTACATCTGTCACCCTATTTCTCCAAGGTTGACTTGACTGATCTGGGTGACTAGGCAGTATCTCCTTCCTTCCTCACCACTCTATATACCCTTCTTAAAGGATATGAACACCATAGAAGCAGACAACTTGCCCCAAATAAAGGAGGAACTGTCTTCAGACAAGGGTGTCGCAGTAGCTGCACTCCCCTGCAAACATGCTCTCAAAGGATTTATCTGACCAAATAAAATGCAGAAACCCTCTCAAACTAAGAGTATGGGAGTGCTGCTGCATTAGTAGACAAATAAACAGAGAAAAGGAGAAAGAGAAATAGACCTGAGCAAACAAGAATTTTATTATATGAAAAAGGTAATATCTCAAATCATTGGAGAAAATGTAGATATTTTCAACAAGGATGTGGGCAATCATCAGCAAAAAGGATAAACCTGGAATCAAGCCTTACATTCTACCTCTGAGTAAATAGCAAATAGATCCGAGATTTTGGTGCATAAAGGAAATCTAGCATTATTAGAGAGTCTTGACATCATGATTGGGAAAGATTCTCATTAGCACTCACAATCCAAAATCAATAGTAGATCTTAATTAATATAACTACATCTAAAATTTGCCTGTTCTTAGCTAAAATCACTATAACCAAAGTTAAAAAAAAGACTCTATATGCTGGAAAAATAATTGCAATGCATACCATAATATAAATGACTAATACACCTACTGTGTAAGCACTTCATAGAGATTAAGGGACAACAACCAAAGGAAAGATGGCAAATGGTTCTTAAATGTATAAAAAGAGAACTAGAATAAAGGAAAGGCTGGAAAATCTATGACAACGCATTTGAAACTGCAAGATTGGCAAAATTCCAAGCACTTTGAAGAGCATTCTGTGGCAAGGAATTAAAAAAGTTATAAAGTTATCTATTAGAGTATCACTTATGACAAAATATTAGTGCTACCACTATGGATATTTCATTGATCATCTTTCTTACAATAATGTAACATGTTATGATTTCTACTCAAAAATATATGGAAATCTGACCATTTTACAGAAATATTCTCACTTATGTGGATAAACAGTGATTTATTCTGCCAATCTGCTATGCTTACATAAATTGCAGACTGTTCCTAATATTATATCACAAATAACATTATAGTGGGTAACTTTATAAATATTTTGCTTCATGTTCATAGGTCTTCAAAGTATATTAATTAGTGAATGAAAGTTTAAATACAGGCATAATTGTGTTACATATTATTCTTATTCTAGTTTCATCCCCATTGCTGTGATAAGTCTCTTAACAAAAGCAACTTAGGGAAGGAAAGGGTTTATTTTCAGCTTACAGGTTAAAGTTCATCATCAAGGGAGATCAGGGCAGGGACTCAAAGCAGAAAACATAGACAAATGCTGCTTGCTGGATTTTTCACTGGCTCCAGCTTAGATAGTTTTCTTATATAGCCTAGGACCACTAGCCCAGAAATGGTAACAACCACAATGGGCAAGGCCTTCCTACATCAATTAACAATCAAGAAATTTCCTGTTGCCCACAGCAATTATTAAATTAAGGTTTTCCTTTCAGATGATCCGAGGCTGTGTCAAGTTGACAACTGGCTCTAAACAGGACAGTGCTCAACCTTGTTTGGTATTTTACTTTTTGTAAAGTATTTATAAGGCTCAAAAATCAAAACTAAATGAAAAGTATAGTTAGGGAAGTTTCTTTCCTTATCCTTACTATTATATCCTTATATTAATTCATTCTATGCAGGGAAATAATTTCACTGTCTTCTGGTTTATCCTCATTACCTTATTTTTGTTTCATTTTGCCTTTTTGAGATGGGGTTTCTAATTGACCTGAGACTTGACAAATAGACTAAGTTGTCTGGCCAGAAAACCAAAGGATTGACTAGTCTCTGCCTCTCCAGCTGTGGCACTACAAAGATGCTCTACCTTGCTTAGATTTTTTTTTGAATGTGGATTCTGTTCTGGTGATCAAGATCAGGTCTTAGCACTTTTACCAACTGAGCTGGTATCCAATCCAAGGTCTTATTTTCTTCCCCACTATCTCAATCCCTGCTAAATACAGGTTTAGGAGGACAGTGTTTAATGAATTATTCTTGGTTGGAGTGACACTACCTTTTTACTTCCTGATTTCTACTTGTCTCCTTCATCTCAGCTCCTCTATGGACCCTTTTCAGTCTTCTTTTGGAAGATTCAAATACTTTCTATATTCTGTTACATCAACACTGTCATTTTATCTAGATCTCTCTGCTCTAAAGATTACAATACATGTATATTTTAACATTACAGTTAAGTATAGAAGCTTTACAACAATCAGGCTTCTTTATTAGTCCCCTTGACTGACTTGCATGTTTTAATTGTTTCTATATTGTAACCTCACATACTGAATACTCTGCCAGATAATGGTATCAATTTTGTTTTGAATGATAAATGTAGTTCAGGTGTTCAAACATGTGAAACTGCAGAATGCATTTTTAACAAACCACAACAACAGGAATGCAAGGGACAGAATATAGGAGAGGCAGTCTGGGTACAGGCTGTAAATGAGGCTAAGAGGAGGAAACCTGCAGTCGTCACCCAGATGCAGAGGAAGCAAGATCAGAATGTCTTGCTGATAAATGTACCAAGCCATGTGGCTAACACAGACAAGAATTATGGGTTAAGATGTAAGAGTTAATAAGAAGCCTGAGCTAATAGGCCAACCAGTTTATAATTAATGTAGACCTCTGTGTGTTTCTTTGAGACTTAACGGCTGCGAGACCATGAGGGACAGAAACCTCTGTCAACAGTAACCCACATACAGACAGGTTCTTCATTCCCTAGTACTCTCTCATGTTGTATCACACTCTTTAATATTTTTTTTCATTTTCGCTTGTTGGCACTGATTTGTCTCAGTCTTAATGACATCTTCAGGAGCAGTAAATAGTCTTACTCTGCCTTGTCTGCTCAAGGTCAAAAACAGCACTTTCCACTTCTCCTGTATCTTCTGAGAATGACAACTAGAACTTTGTAAGTTAAAGCAAATAATAACAATAATAAAATAAAAAGGCAACAAACAGCTCCCAGTCTTTGGACAATGTGTGGAAGGCTCATCATGTTTTACAACTTTGGGAAGATGAAGAGACACTAAACACTCAGCTTTTCTAGTAAAAGAGTGCGAAACCCTGATTCAGACAGAAACAAGTTAATTGGTTAAAGAAGTTTGAGACTCAGCTGAGAATGCATTAAAATTCTTCATTTTAACACTCAAACTTATACCTATTAAGACTAACCCTTCAAACCATAGATGTACATCCAACATTAATTGCCACATTTAAGGACTGAAATTAAGTGCTTTGTTGGTTTCTCTAGATAATTTACATATCATTACTTTGTAATTCATGTTTTAATAATTTTTATTAGAACCAGTCAATGAAATGAATGATATTATGGTTAAGCTTGAAGGACCCCAGGGTCAGAGTTGCTAATCCTTTTTCTCCTTTAAAATTATAATTGTCAATTTAAATATATACATAGAAGTTAATGATTTATTTAATAAAGGAAAGCACAAAACCAAAATGAGTATTTATAATATCACCAGGATTGTATTAAGAGCACAGTTTTAGTTTATAATATAAAGGATGAGATTTTTTTTAAAAAGCAAAGAAATGGAGAAAAATCTGTCAGAGAAAGGGGGGTAAGCAAAATATACCAACAAGACAGAAGAAAGCATTGTTTAACACAACTCATCATCTTCCACAGTTCTTTGGTCACAGAAGCCAAAGAGCAGCCCTGATATCTCAGGGCTCTTATGGACATGGTGGGGAAGCCCCATTTCAGCCATGCTCAAACTCCAGGAAGGCACAGTAATTGTATGAACAGCCTAAGGTCCAGGTATAGACTAGAACCTTTGTGACACATTTAAGGAGTCCCAGTGGTGAGAAATAACCTAGGGAGTTCATTTCAGGCCACATACCCCATTTTCAGACAAATTTTAAGATTCCCAGAGAAGCTCCTGTGCGGCCCAGGGTGGCTAAGCTGTGCTGTAAGACACAGTCTACCAGAGAGTACATTCTGCTGTTGATTCAGAGCATAAGCACCCTGCTAGATAATCACACCAGGAATGTGCCCCACTTGCCTTGAGGCCAGCATTCCGACTCTGCTCTGGAGGTAACAGGACCACAGCTGCTAAGGAAACAGACCCCAAGGCCAGAGGTAGAAATGACAAATTCTTCCCTTTCTCCTTTCTCCTATTTCTCATCTCAACCAGGAGGGGCATCTGCCAAGACTGGCCCTGAGCCTCTCTTCCACGCTGGGTAAATTTGCCCACCTACCTACCATAATCGCTCCATCTCTTCTTCAAGTCTTCTCAAGACTGATGGCCAGAGCTTGCCCTTCACATCAGGGTGGAGTGGGGGCAGTGTTTATGTGTCCTGATCAGCTTCATGTCTATTTGGGAGAGCCTTCATTCTGAACTAGAATTTTCTCAGAAACTCCACCCATGCCTCTGAAGAAAGAACTTGGTCAGTAAAATATTTCTTGACAGCTCTGACAGGCCTCCAGGAGACATAATACTTCACAGTTGCTTCTTGCATGGAAGGGAGAGACATATGTAAAAATTTTAAATGTTGAAAAGCAACAGTAGAAAGCAGTGAGGGAATTAAATCAGAATCTTTTTAGCAAATTCCTTCTGGGACCCTCTCAAAGGTTAGTGAGTAGACACAAAGGCCAACTTATAGAATTACATCAGAGATGTGTGTGCAGACTTCCCAAAGCTCAGAGATCCTGCAAGGCAAAAGAAAGCAGGATGTGGCAGCCTCAACCGCAGGCCTGGATTTCTGAATGTGGGGCTTGATCCCCTCAGCTCATGGGCAGAGTGGGTGCAAGTCCCCAGTCTCAGTCACTAGAATGGGGTATCTGACCAACAGACTGGTAAACACACAGCCAGACAGATGGGCAGGTTCTGTTTCCCAGACCCCCCACGAAGGTCTGGACAAACAGATGGGCCCTTCCTTTCTGCTCTACAGATTAATGAGTCCTTCTTATCAATTATGAAGACAAGGAAATGTAATTTTCTTCCCACATTTATAGTGTTCAGGATTAATCTGCCTGTAAATGGATACTCTGTCAGCTTTCTGAGACACTGAAGTATTATGGGGTGGAGTAGGAGATGCAGAAGAGGTTTACCAGTGGGTAATACCATCTGCTTTATTAGGTTGTTTTATAAACCTGACGTTCAATTTGTTCTGGAGGATTTGGTGATGGATTATTCTGTAATTTCTCAAATAATTAGAATAACCAAAGAAAAGAAAAAGGAGGAGAGGGAATCGGGCACACTGGTGAGTAATTATCCCCTAGATAGCATAGTCCTCAGCACCTCCCAGCATGGCCAGAAGGCCAGGCTTAACGCAGAATGGACAGAAAGGCCCAAATGGTCATTTATTTTTTGTCTCCTATTATGTCCCTTATTGTCAGACCTTCAGAATTTCTACTTTTGCCAACAATATGGGGAGTTCAAGTAAATGGTGTATGTTATGATTTCAAGCTTAAAATGTATATATCATACTCTTTCTTTTGGCACCTAGATCCAAATCTCACTGCTGTCCTTATTAGCTATGTGAGGTATATATAGTAAAGCACTTTGAACAGTGACTGGCACAGAGAAAGTGCTCCCTGTATTACTGGTCATTTGTATGATTATTTTATAGACCTGAGTCCATGCACACTTGATGGAATTCTATGACTGGATCTGGAACTCATAAGGTAAAATTATAATCCCAAGTAGTATGTCCCTTAGAAGCCATGGGGTGCAGGCCTGCCCTTCATCCTAGGGGTGAACACTGAAAGTAAAGATATCACCACGTCATCTATGATAATTTTTTGAGGCAGCATCTATGTTAAAAGACAGTATGCAACTGTGGGATTTCAATTAAGCAATGAGGCGCCACAGCCTGGGTAAGTTATAAATTGTTGAGACTGCAGATGTGCACCATCACACCTGGCTCCCATTCTCTAGCACCCCCCTCATGTGTATTTGTGAAGTTTCTCCGATTCTTTTCCAAGATTTTCAAGTCTCTGACATTTGACAGTATAGGGGTGCTTGTGTCTGCATGGGTGTGTGCTTGGGAAGAGAGACAAATGAAGAAGAATGCACTGCCAAAAGCATAAATGGGTGGGGAGGGAGAAACCTAAGTCAGCAGGAAACTCAGCCTATTAAGTTCTGCTCAGCGTTACATTACCATATATTCAGGCCCCACCTTCTGCCAGGAGGAGACTGAAGGAGCCCACAGCTATGGCTGCTGAGACGCAGACCACGAAGAGTTCAATGTGTTGTTTATTATCTGTTCTGTCCCTTTAACTGGGGGCTTGATTACAGTTTCAGAGGGCAAGTCCATGACTGTCATATATTCAGGCCCCACCTTCTGCCAGGTCTACAGAGTGAGTTCCAGGACAGCCAGAGATACACAGAGAAACTCTGTTTTGGAAACCAAAACCAAAATAAAACAAAACAAAAAAATCTCCAAACTGATCTTCAAGTTCAAAGACTTCTTAAAATCCCAATAAACATTCTTTAGGTGATTAACAAACTTATTCTAAATTTTGTATTGACATGGAAGCAATGTAGAGTAGCCATTATTGTGTGATGTTTTACTCATTTGGATCTTTAGTCTTTTTTGAGGGGCCCACCACCCAGCTCCCAAATAAATCACACACGGAGGCTTATTCTTGGTTATGAATGCCTGGTCTTAACTTGGCATGTTTCTTGCCAGCTTTCCTTAATTTAAATTATCCTGACTATCTTTTGCCTCTGGGCTTTTTCCTTTTCTTACTTCTGTATATCTTACTTTCATTCTTAATCCATGGCTATCTGGGTGGCTGTCCCCTGATGTCCTTCCTCTTCTCCTTGTTAGTTCCCTTGTTCCTCTTTTTTCCTCAGTTCTCTTTCTATTTATACTCTCTGTCTGCCAGCCCTGCCTATCATTGCTCCTGACCATTCAGTTCTTTATTAGACCATCAGGTGTTTTAGACAGGCAAAGGATCACAGCTTCATGGAGTTAAACAAATGCAGCAGAAACAAAAGTAGCATATCTTAAAATAATATTCCCCAACAGGCCACAATAATGAGAAGTTGGAGGCAGGGCTGTGATAAGTTCACCTCAGGTTGGTAATATTTTCATGCAATAATTCTTAAATAAAACAAGGCAAACAATTACAGAACAATATCAAATGTTAAGTAAAATTAGATCAAGGTTCCTATCATCTAAGCTCAAGACTTAGGAAACAGCTACTATAATTAAAACAGTTTGCAGCAAGCACAAAGTTAGACCTACGGAACACAGCAGTGAGCCAAGGAGTGGACTGTAAGGATATATCACCAATTTTTGAAATTTTACTTATTTTTTTTGAGATATAATCTTACTATTATGCAGCATTGGCTGGCCTGGAACTCACTATGTAGGACCAACTGGCCTCAAATGCCCAGAGGTCTACCTGCCTCTGCTGGAATTAAAAGTGTGTGCCACCAAGCCTAGCCCTCAATTTATTTTTAATAAGGTACAAATGGCTGTTTTTTCAGCAGGTTAATAATGCAATTGGATATCCCTACAGGAAAAAAAAGTATGAAGTTAATGGGATTCTAATGTCACACTGAAAGACTGATTGAAAATGCTTCATCCATCTATACATAAAACCTAAAACTGTAGGAAAAATATTAGTGACTTCAGCTTAGGCAATGTTTTGGGGGGCAGGGAAATTAAAGAAAACAACTATAAGATAAACTATCAGTCAACAGACTTCATCAAAGGTTTAAGACTGGTAGTCTTTGAAAGGCATTACACTAAAAAAGAAGAAGGAAAATCAGGCTGATGTGATGATGAATGCCTTTAATTCCAGCCGTCAGGAGGAAGAGGCAGGTTGATCTCTGTGAGTTTGAAGCCAGCTGGGTCTTTATGACAAGTCCAAGGCCATCAGGGTTATACAGTAAGACACTGTCTAAGTAAATAAATAAGATCAAAGCAAAGGCAAGCCACAGACCAGGGTAAAATGTTTGCAATTCATATATGTGACACAAAATACAGAAAGAACTACCACAATTCACATAAACAACAAAAATCTCAATTGAAAAATTAGCAATACACGTAACTCACCAAAGGTTTCTAAATGCTTCCACTAAGCATTTGAAAAGATAGTGAACAAGGGCTGGAGAGACTGCTCAGGGATACTAGCTGTTTTTACAAGGACCTGGATCCATTCCCAGCACCTATGTGGAGGCTCACAAGCATTTGCAGCTGCAGTTCCAGGGAACCTGTTACCATTTTCTAAATTCTGTGGGCAAGCAAGCACATGGTGCACATAAAATATTCAGGCAAAACACTTATACACATACCACCAGATGCACAGACCTAAAATCTTTAATTTTTAAAAATTTTGTGAGTATAATTGTTTTGCCTGCGTGTGTTTGTATGTATGTGCACTGAGTGTATTGTTGGTGCCCGTGGCTACCAGAAAAGGACATCTAATACCCTGGGACTGGAGCTAGACAATTGTGAGATGCCATATGGGTGCTGGAAATTGAACCCAGTTCCTATGCAAGAGCTCATAAACAGTGAATCAACCTCCAGTCCCAGACGTTAGTATCTTAGAAACCGTTTTCAGAGTTAAAAATCTTAATAATGTATTTGCTCTTAGAATTACTCTGAGGTTGCTGCTGGTTTGTCTACTAGCAAGTATAATCAGGATGGAAGAAAGAATAGATAAGTTGGCTGTTCTGCCATCTTTAAACTTCCCAGGAAATGGGCATCTTCATACTGAGACCAAGAACAGAATTGTCCACCCTTCCATTGTCAGTCATTAATCAGACAGGGCCCTGAAAGCCACTGATTTAATCTTCCTCTTCCCAGAGAAACGGGCTTGAGCCAATATTTCTCCCTTTCTTTACAAATGGGAAAACTAAGGCCTAGGAAACTTTTGGGGTGCCTAAGTCCCAGATCTTAAGTCTCCTATCACCTACTTCAGCATCCTTTCCCCCATCATTTCTGGCTTTGTCCACTCCATCTCTCTGGACTTTGAGATAGATGGTATATAGGGACAGATGGATGAGTCCTCCAATTCCAGAGAAAGACCACAAGAAAGTGCCACTGCAAAGCATCTGGCAGGGTACAGAAATCCTCTCTCTAGCATGTTTGTCTAGTGCCCAGACTTCCCTTCCAGAAAGTTCTATAACTTTACTGCTCCAATGCCTTTTGCGGATCTATTTAACTAAGAGACACAGTGTTTGCCTGTGTGCTTTGATCCTGCAAGCAGGCACTGGCAGCTTTTGTTCTATTATTCACAGGAGGGTGGATGCTGAGTTGTCTCTCCTTATTACAGGCCATTGCTGGGCTGCCCACCACCTCTGCAAGGCCACTGGATAACGTCTATCAATAAGTCAGTAGCGTCAGCTGGACTTGAGATGTCTTTTGGCGACAGATTTGCATCATTTCAGGATTAGATTTCGATAAGCCTCCTCTTTGAAAGAGACTGGGAGAGAAAACAATGAACACAAAGAACAGCAGAAGTACATATAAAGATGCTAGGGGGCATGTTTTCTCTATTCAGCTAAGTGACAAGCTTTCGGAGTTAGATCCTCCGTATGTACTGTCATAAGTTGCTTTATGGCAGGGACACATCATGATAAATGCATTTTGTCACCAGGCAAATATTACAGAATGTACTCACATAAGTGTAGATGATGTAGGTCATCATTTAATGCTGCCTTTGATATGAGATCAGTGAACACGTGGTACATGAAACTGGTGCTGGTAAACCTGGTGTACTCTTTAACTGTAAACTTAAAAAAAAAGAATGCACTCTAAAAGTAGCGAAAATACATAAATCAGTAAAATAGTAATTTATTATCAGGTATCATGCACTGAACTTACTTATGTGCAGTATACTTTTATATGAGGAGTTAGATCTGTTTACTCCATTTTAACAAATGTGTGATACACTGAATTATGATATTTAAATGGCTATATTGTCCTATAGTAATACAAATGCTTCAGTTTAACACAATCTTAGAGGATGACCACTGTTCATCGGTGTCTGAAGCTTCACTATGCAATATATGACTGCACATCTGTTGCCTTATACCTAGCACATAGCAAGACAGCCACTGATATCTGAGTGAACATATACAACCAGGAGAAATCAAAGCCTCTAAAACTCAGTAAAACAAAAAGAAGGGAGAGGATATCAGGAAACCTGGGTTCTAATTCCAGCTGTATCACAAGCTTGCTGAGTGATCAGGCCAATTCCTTCTATCTGGATTTCAATGTGCAACAAGAACATTGTGCCAACTCAGCAAGGAGGTCATCTCCTTAGATACTTCTTGAGGAACATGAGATATTGTGTCATCATACTGAGGGCATGCCAGGAGCCTTACACACCCACAGTACCTGTGATGCAGTTAATGGCAAAAACACAGGCACCTGTGGCCACTGCCAGTACTGTAGCGAAAGGGGTATCTTTGAATGGAATGCATGATTTCTGTAAAAGTGATGATACCACTTCCAGTATATTGTCACTTTTGAAGTTGCTCTCTATTTGTTCCAAATTTATACAAAAAAGGTCCTCTTGAAAGACTGGTTGACAGCCATCAACAG